>BPLR01009467.1:0-34653 GCA_021605095.1 Caerostris extrusa | reverse complement strand
GTTGCGCCGATGATGATGATGGCCAGTGAGTGACTGTCGCTCTGTGCCACTGTGATCGGGTTCGAGAATCCCGGCGGTACCATGAATGTTTATAGTGATGGAACCACTTTAAATCATAGGTCCCGATCTAATACGACTGTATAGAGTTGGGCGTCGGGCTGAAACCCTTACTCCGCATAAAGAAAACATCTCATGTTTCAGAAATCTGCCAGTAAGCAGACGGCGTCTTGTCTCTACCATAGGGCTGTTGGGTGCCAATGAAGAAGAATTATATTTATCAAAAAATTATTTCAAAGAATCAAATCAAAGTTTCTGATTTTCTCCAAATTATTACCAAAGAACATGATTTCGTTTCCTCATAAAAGTAACGAAATATTTATTTCCTATTTTCCAAAATATTGCTCAAAAATCTACTTGTGCGAATACTGACCTTGATATTGTTGATTTGAGAATCTAATTGAATTACTTCCACGAATTTTTAACTGAAATATTGTCATTTTTATTCTTATTGTGGTTTTTAAAACCTTTAAAATAAAGTTTGACTTGATTTATATTTCCGCCGATATTAATATTTTTGAAATCACACAATAAATATTTTGTTTAAAAACAGACTTTTAAAATATTTTAAATTGAAAATAAGACAGTTTCAAAGGGAAAAAAAAGGAAACAAAAAGATAAGATGATAAAAATTTCATATTTGTTGAATTAGTTATGTGAAGTAAATTCATTTTTTGTTAGTTGGACTTACCCGAAGTCTTAAAAATATTTCATCAATAGCAAGACACCCCCCCCTCCCCTTTCTTAGAAGAGATTTCCATGCATTCCTCTGGTGACAAGGGTCCTCCAATTCTTAACCTTTAGTGCAGCAAAGTCTTTTTCAACTGCGTCTATCCATCGCAACTTGGGTCGTCCTCTTCGTCCCTTCGACTTTACCTTTTAACAGGTTTCAAATCCTTCTTTCTAAATACATCAACAACTTAGTTTAATCTATTTAATAATCTGTTTAATTTCTTATATCGATTTAATGTTTTGAATCTAAATAAATTTTATAATATCTGGGGCTTTATAGCACTTATAAATTTCTGCGTTTTACCGTCTTTTCCAATAATCACTTTCCCTAACGCCTCCAAGAATAGACCTGGCAGCCTGATGGCCAATTGGCTAGAGCTCTGGCCTTTGGTACCACTGGCTTCAGGTTCGAATCCTGGTGGTGACATGGATGCGTATCAGTGGTTCGGAATCCCCGTTAAACTGTATGTCTCGGTCTAATTACCCTAAAGTGTGCATAAAATGAACGTAGAGCAGCAAAACAAACTTAGTGGAAAAAACATGGCAATAAAATATAGAGTATAGTTTATATGTATAATATAGTTGATATAATATAGTATTAACTATAATATATTTGATATAATAGTTTATTTTTCTTTAAGAATTATAGATGCAAACTAAAAATAAATTAAAGTAACCTTATTATACTAAGTATGTTTCAATTACAGATATCATTTATACTAGTTTACCATGTTAGAGTAGATATTAAAAACTATTAGTACTAGCAATACACGCTTTGCAGCTGGGCCAATTGCATTGAGAAACCTCTTCAAAAGTATTTTCTGACAATGTCCTTCAGCAGAAAGAATTAGAGTAGCTTTATAGTTAGTATGTTAGGTTTTGAACTAAGAGTTTAGTTCAAAAGAAACTAAACCAAAAATTTCTGCGTTTATTCCGGATACGGACAACATAATCCTATAGATAGGGCCCCATACTTCCATTAAAATGAAGGACCCTCTAGATACTGATCTTAACGCAAAGATAAACGTAGAGGTACCGAAGTGATTATTCTTAAGTAAAGTAATTGTAAAAAAAAAAAGTTTTGTTTTATAGTAGTAAAAGAGTAAAAATGTTTTAAATCGATTTAAATGGTTCTCATAGGGAAAAGCAGCCTGATGGCCAATTGACTTGCGCTCTGGCCTTTGGCACCTCAGTTTTCAGGTTCAAATCCTAGTGGTAGCATGGATGTTAATGGTTCGAAATCCTCTTTAAATTATTGGTCCCAATCTAGTTAGCCTAAAGTGTGACAGCAGAACGACCAACCAAACAAACCAAGGAAAGACCTTAAAATATTCCGCTCAAATATACCCAAATAGGCCTCATCAGATCTCGCCAAAGTCCATGTCTTGAAAATACGTTTTCGAAATTAATACAACCAATTTAATAATTACTTAAACATAAAAATAACTCACTGGGAAAACTTCCGTTCTGTTTCCTTAAATAATAATCACCTCTTCAATTCACACGGATTTCAATCTCTTTCTTTCAATCTTTCAAGTTTTTAGCCCCTTTTAACTTTTAATTAATTCTCTCAGCAACCCATAACTGCGACCTCTAGGTCCATTCCTTATTCACCCCTTCGAAGAACAAAAATTAAAAATAAATTCTCCCCCTCTAGTATGTACACGCAAAACACGACATCTAAATTAACCCTCTATTTATTCTTCCTTTCCCAAACCTGGCTTCACCCAGAAAAGACGAAAACCTAAATCTAAACTAATAAAAAAATAAAAATATAATAAAAAGAATCAAATTACCTCCGACTCCGATCCTTGGGACTGGTTAGAGCTCTGGCCTTTGGTAACACAGGCTTCAGGTTCGAATCCTGACGTTGGCATGTATGTTTGTGAGTGATTCGGAATCCACGTTAAACTGTAAGTCCCCGTCTAATTAGCCTAAAGAGTATGATTATTGAACTCACAAGCCAAACCAATCCTTCGTCACCTGTCAGTGTGCTGTTCACGATATACATAACTGGAATGAGGCCTACCGATATTAAAAAAAGTTATTATTATAGGCCCCAGTCTAATTAGCCTAAAGTGTGTCCAAAATGACCGTAAAGAAACAAACCAAACTACACCAAGAATAGACCTTAAAATTTTCCGCTCAATTGTATCCAAATATTCCTCATCAGATTCCTTGCCAAAGTCCATGTTTTAAAAATGTTTTCTAAATTAATACAACCAATTTAACAAATAATTAAGCATAAAAAAATAACTCACTGGAAAAACTTCTGCTTTGTCTCCTTAGATAATAACCAAACCTTAGTGATCTTAATAAATTTTATAATATCTGGGTCTTTATAGCATTTATAAATTTCTGCTTTGTACAGTCTTCTCCAACAATCACTTTCCCTAACATCTCCAAGAATAGCTCTTAAAATCTTCCGCACAAATATACCGAAATAGGATTTTGGCAAGATCTGATGATGGCCATGTCTTAAAAATATGTTTTCTAAATTAATACAACCAATTTAATAATTTCTTAAGCATAAAAATAGCTCGCCGGGAAAATTCCGTTCTGTTCCTTAAATAATAACCAAACCTCTTCAATTCACACGGGATTTCAATCTTCACTTTTCATCCCCCTTTTAACTTTTAATTAATTCTTTCGGCAACCCATAACTGCGACCGCTAGGTCCATTCCTTATTCACCCCCTTCAAAGAACAAAATTAAAAAATAAATTCTCTCCCCCCTCTAGTAGGTACACGCAAAACACACGACATCTAAATTAACTCCTAGCAGACGACAATTTATTCTTCCTTCCCCAAACCTGGCTTCACCCAGAAAAGAACGAAAAACCAAATCTAAACTAAATAAAAGAATAAAAATAAATAAAAGTAAAAAAGAATCAAATTACCTCGGAGAGTCCGATCCTTGGGAGTTTAATTAAAGCATTTAACACTGAAGCGCAGAGCGAGATTAGGTTCGAAACGGGGCACAATTATTTAAGGACTCTTGGAAATCTGGTAAAGCGGCAAAGATAAGACCTCTAAATGATGAGCGTCACAATCACAGATAAAGCGGGGCCAAATAAATCCCCCGATTTTCCTTTGACTCTCTCTCTTCGGCTGTTATCGGGTTTCATCGGAAAGTATCGGTAATGGACTCGGGCGCATTAATAATGCAGATTAGATGCTGCTTCACAAAACTTTTAACCCTTAACGTTTAGAATTGGAACCGAGTTGAAAATTTTTCAGTGCCCTCGCTAAAGGGAAAGAGTTGGGGAAAAGTTTGGATTTGGGGATTTTTTTAATTTGGTGATTGGTTTTAACTCGGTGTAGATAAAGTTTGGGGGAAATTGTAACAGGAAATTAATATTGTTTTGACGTTTTCGTTTCGGATGGAAATTAGCTTGTTTAATTCAGTGTGTGCATAAAGAATTATTTGGATATTTACTAATTTAGAAAATGTTTTATGCTGTTGAAGTTTGTTCGTTTTTCATGAAAATGAATGTTTATGAAATCTGAATGTAAATCAAAGATGGTAGTTATAGTATAAATTTTAGATATTTTGATGATTAGCCAAACTATTTTTAAGATAATATTCATTATCATAATAATATACTAATGAATATTCATTAGTATATTATTATTATATTATTTGAATCACATACTAATGAATATTGAATCATATTGAATATGATAATGAATATTCATTATCTACCTTTTTTTATTTTTAAAATGATATTCATTATCTACCTTTATTATTAAAATAATATTTATTTTCTACCTTTTTTTATTTTTAAAATAATATTCATTATCTACCTTTTTAATTTTTAAAATATTATTCATTATCTATTTTTTTTTTTCTTTTTAAAGTAATAATCCTTAGCTAAATTTTTTTTTTTTTAAAGTAATAATCATTATCTACCTTTTTTCCTTTTAAAAATAATATTTAATACTTACCTTTTTTTCTTTTTAAAATAATATTTATTATTTACCATTTCTATTTTGAAAATAATATTTATTATTTACCTTTTTTTATTTTGAAAATAATATTTATTATCTACCTTTTTTATTTTGAAAATAATATTTATTATCTACCTTTTTATTTTTTATTCATCTACCTTTTTTTATTTTTAAAATAATATACATTATCTACCTTTTTAATTTTTAAAATAATATTCATTATCTAAATTTTTTTCTTTTTAAAATAATAATCATTATCTACCTTTATTCCTTTTAAAATAATATTTAATACTTACCTTTTTGTCTTTTTTAAATAATATTTATTATTTACCTTTTTATTATTTTGAAAATAATATTTATTATCTACCTTTTTTATTTTTAAAATAATATTCATTATCTATTTTTTTAATTTTTAAAGTAATAATCAGTATCTAAATTTTTTTTTCTTTTTTTTTGGTTTTTGTCATTAAATTTTTTGGTTTTTTTTTAACTGATCATATTTCAGTTTTTAATATCGATTACATGATTTCAATTTTTAATGGTGTTTTCTACTTTTTAGATAACATTTTCACCCGTTTGATGAAACCTATGATGCATATTCTATATTCTATAAAAAGTTGTCGAAAACCTGACATATTTTATTTTTATTCTAATTGCAGGGTGTTTTTTATTACAAATTTAACTATTTTTATATATACATAAAAATGACCAAGAATCATTAAATGTACGCTTTTTATTTGTATTATAAAAAGATTCAAAAATTATTTTTAAAAATAAAATTTTTAATGATGTGTCCCACTTTTTTGATAACATTTTCAACCGTTTGGATCATCTATGAAACATATTCTATAAAAACAAGTTGTCCAAACCTGATGTTTTATAATTTTATTCTAACTGCAGGATGTTTTTTAAATTCCCACTATTAGTTCACACTCTCCCCTATATATATAAATATTGTTCAAATTTTCAATCGTTCATAAAATACTTTTATTTATCCACTCAAGTTCAAATACATGTTTTTAAAACTTGTAGTGGCTGACACTGGATGTTAATACAGTTTTTCAAATATTAATTCATTCATTAAATTTAATTAATTCATTTTAGTTTTTTTTTAGATTTAAGTTGCATATATCTAATAGCAGATGGCGCCAGTTGTAAGATGCAAATTTCAACTTTGTTTGAAAAGGATTTTTCTGCGATTTAGTTAAAAAAGTAGGAATTGACTTTAAAATTTTTTTTTTTATATTACTTATTTAATTACAAGTTTAGCTATTATTGTATGCACCTGAAAAATGACCAATAATCATTAAATGAAAGCATTTTATTTTTATTATAAAAATAATTCAGAAATTTTTAATCTCGCATTGTTTTTAATGTGTAAATATAATTTATATCGCAGTATCAAGCTGAAATATTTCGAACTGAATTACTAAACTAACTAAAGCTTATCATTTCATACAATCTATTAAATTTATTCCGAATTTGAAATGTCATAGATTTTACTTCAAAGTGAATAATTTTAAAAGTTAAACTTAAATTTAAAAGATTAAAATTTTTAAATTTGTGTGAAGTATGTCCACAAACGTTTCAGTACATATAGTTTAATGAACGCAAAGGCTGTTCTAAAGTGATTCCATTTAACTTCAGTCACGACTTGAATTCAATTGGGAAATTAAATAAACTATTACCTTAACTAACACTAGATAACTTCCTGTTATTTAGTTCAAGATATATCATGCTATGTACTAGCTTAATAGTTAGAATAAATTATATATTCCTTTAGAAATTTAATTAATAAATTATTAACCCTGGACATTTTTATAAGTTATTTAAGAAAATAAAATTATATAACTTTTCAAGTCAATATTCTTTAAATATATTAGACAATTTTTGCAATTTTGAACGATTTTCTTACCAGTTTATGTATTATTATCTGATACGAAAAAAAAATTTAATTGTTCAAGTTAACTATGTTTATTCTCATTAAATTAATCAAAATGAGAATTAGCGATACGTATATACTCAACATTGAACGATTTTCTTACCAGCTTGTGATATTATCGAAAAAATAATAAAATTCGTGATTCTAGTCGTTCTTCTTAGAATATATTTTTCAAGATGAGAATTAGCGATACGTTTAATAAGAAAAAGACTTTGTAAAAACAAAAGTACTAAAGATATTTAGAATATTTTATGTTTTCATTAGACTTTGATGTCATTTTTGTTCATCAGTTGTATACCACGTTTAGTTTTGTTGTCGTTTTTGTTCATCAGTTGTACACCACGTTTAGTTTTGTTGTCGTTTTTGTTCATCAGCTTGTACACCACGTTTAGTTTTGTTGTCGTTTTTGTTCATTAGTTGTACACCGCGTTTTGTTTTGTTGTCGTTTTTGTTCATCAGTTGTATACCACGTTTTGTTTTGTTGTCACTTTTGTTCATCAGTTGTTACCACGTTTTGTTTTGTTGTCGTTTTTGTTCATCAGTTGTATACCACGTTTAGTTTTGTCTTTTTGTTCATCAGTTGTACACCACGTTTAGTTTTGTTGTCGTTTTTGTTTTTGTCATTTTTGTGTATTGTATGCATATCACAAATCACTCACCGAAGTATAACGGAAAGACAATGTCTTCAAAAGGCATCATGTCTTCAAGTCTTCAAAATATCTTTAGTCCAACGCTTACATAACTCAAAAAAAAAAAAATATATATATATATATATATATATATATACACCCGAAGTGACAAAAGTCATGGGATAGCAATATGCAAATTTTCAGATGGCAGTCATCATGTCAGTACTTTTGCAAGCTCATTCAAATTCATGTGAAGAGGTTTTGATCAGATTTTGAAACGTCCTAGACGACGCATGGGTCATACCATTTCGAAATCGTTAGGGAATTCAACATTCAGATCCATGAGTGAAGAGTATGAAATTTCAGGCAAAACCATGGAAGCGCAGTGGTCGACCGCCTACTTAACGACCGAGACCGGCGACGTCTGCAAAGAGTCGTAAATTCTAACAGATACAACACTAAAATAACCGCAGAAATCATGTATGTCTGTTAGAACTGTGCGGAGAAATTTGGCATTCCAGCAGAAGACCGACTGAGTGCCTTTACTGAGAACGACATCGCTTGCAGCGACCTCGTGGGCACGTGAGCATATCGGTTGGTCCCCAGATGAATGGAAAACCATGGCCTGGTCCGATTAGTCACGATTTCAGTTGGTAAGAGCTGATGGGTTCGAGGTGGGCGCAGACCCCACGAAGCCATGGACCCAAACTGTCAGCAAGCCACTGTTCAATGGTGGTGGCTCCGTAATGGTGTGGGCTGTTTTTTCATGGCATGGACTTGGTCCTCTGGGTGACTGGACTAACTGGAAATGCTTATGTCATTTGGAGATCACTTGCAGCCATTCATGGACTTCATGTACCCAAACAACGATGGGATTTTTATGGATGACAATGCGCCATGTCACTGGGCCACAACTGTTCGCGATTGGTTTGAAGAACATTCTGACAATTCCAACGAATGATCTGGCTAGATCGCCCGATTGAATATCGAGCAAACAATTCAAAATCCTACCCTCAGACAATTATGGACGTTATCCAGACAGCATGGCTTTTTTCAACGACTTAGTCCATGCCACGTCGAGTTGCTGCACTTCGCCGGGCGAAAGGAGGGCCGACACGATATTAAGAGGTATCCCACGACTTTTGTCACTAGTGTATATCCCAATATGTCAGACGCTATAATCGCAATCTAATCACCTCTTTTCTTAAAAGCATTGACTGCAACGGACGCCACGAATTGATTTTGACTTGTCTTATTGCACTAACGTTGTCATTTGTCAAACTTATTCGATTTGAATTTAGATTTATTTTCAACACTCAAGTACGGAATTTACAAACAATTCATCTAAGACATATTTAATTTTGTTAATTCATTTTCTCGTAAAAGTCAACAATCTGTGTTTGGGATAATATGATGATGATTTCCCTGTTTTAAGATTCAAAGAAGTCCAAGTAATGTTCAACTACCGAGAGTAATTTTATATGAATGCATTATTATTAACAGTTAATTTTTAATTAATATTTTATTTCCAATGTAAATATTTTTTGATTTTCTTCATTATAAAAGGCTAACTCTTCATAGAAAATTTTAGAAGTTATTGCTCAGAATGAAGTGTAAAAATTAAAATTAATAGCTACATATGACATTTCTGGTGCGCGTTAATGTTTCATTTTCTGAAATAATCATAGACAATCATTTTCATTTTCCACGTGTTCTTTGTTTTGGGAAAAATAAAAACACATTTGTAACTTATTTTTTAATAGGCAATATAATGAATAAATTAATTGTTCAAATTTCTTTATGTATATCCTTGAACTTTGTGTTTTCACAAATAATTTGTAGATGATGGGCATTGATTTCCAGGAGATCTTTTATAAGAAAAACCGACTCGAGTTTACATGCTTAGTTGGTAGGACAAAAATTGGAAAACTACCAAGCAACCTCAACTTCAATGCAGGATGCTGATACACGTTATCACAATCCACACTGAGCCTCTTATCAAAGCTATGACCGCAAAGCATAGGAGCAAATTTGAATCGGAGCTCCAATTGTGCGATTTCTATATGAATCACTATTGATCTTCCTTTCATAATTAGTACTCACTGAAATATATATATATTGAATGTAATGTGTAAATCTTTTTTAAATATATTGTTTGCTTAATTATTACTATTTTAAAATCATTTTAATACTATTAAAATTTGCAATAATTAAATGCGCTGTTTATAAATTTAAAAAAAAAAAATAATAATAATAATCTTGAGCATTCCACCATTAATTTCTCAAACTATCCAAAATTAATATTTATTTTTTGATTCCCTAAGGGAGATTTTTTTACCCCACAAAATTACGGATATGGTTTTGGTGGGTTCATTTTCTTGATCACATGTTTCATGCGCTTTATCATTATTTCGTTTCTTATTGGTTTATTTAAATTTCGTTCACGCGTTTTTTTATTAAATTTCTTTCACGAGCTTTTTCATTACATTTCTTTTATGGTTTTTTAATAAAATGGTTTTGAATTATATATTTTTTTTCTGTATTGAGCTATAACTGATGACCATAAATTATTGCCTGAATATGATTTATTGGTACTTTTTCTTGAAGATTCCTGTTATGCGTTTTGTGCTTACAATAAATTCTAAACTTTAAGAGCAACCTGTATATCGGCCCAGCCGATTAAATTTTATCTTTTATTTTTTATTTCTTATTTATTTTTATTCTTATTCATTTTATTATTATTCTTATAATTTTCTTATTTATTTTTATACGTTGGCAATTCTTGCGTCCTTATGGAAACCAAGAAAACTCTGAATTGTGACATAATTGAAAATTCGAGGTCCATACACACGCTGCTGCAATGGCCATCATTTCTTTTGTATTGAAGAAGTAGTGACTGTAATGATACAGGATTCCCACCTGAGTCCTTCTTACTTGCTAATGACGCACCTTATCGTACCAGAAATGAATTATTTATTAATATAAGCCAGATGTTGATATATATTTTATACATATTTTTTTATACAAGTATAGCTTGAGGTGTAAAGATAAGTTATCTAATTTAAGAATTCTTATTTTTTTCTCAATGCACTTTGCGTTTGATATAAAGAAGCAATATTTCACATTATATTTTATATTACATTTAATATGCGGCCTGGTGGCCAAGTGGCTAGCGCTCTGGTCTTTGGTATCCCAGGCTTCAGGTTCGAATCCTGGCGGCGGCATGGATGTTTGTGAGTGGTTCGGAATCCACGTTGAACTGTAGGTCCCGGATCTGTTTAGCCCAAAGTGTGCACAAGATGACAGTAGAGCGAAACCAAAACCAAAATACATTTAATATTTCGTGAAGTATTTAGTGAAAAGTTTAAAGCATCACCCAATAATTTTTTTTTTAATTACGTGGATGAAGGTTTTTTTTGTTATAATCAATCTATGATTGATGTATTACTGTTTTAATTTTAAAAATTGCATCTTTGTTACAATATAGATAAAAATAATTTGTGTATTTTTTTATCTCTTTTGCAAGATAATTTCTTTTAAAGTCACATTTTTAGTATGTATAAAGCCAAATAATAAAATTTCATTCTTCCAGCCATATGGATGTAGTTCTAGTGGGAAAAATAATAATAATATGGAATGTTTTTATAAAATTAAGACCTCTGTATTAAATTACACTCTTAAAATATTTTTAAATTGTGGACATATTTATGTAAAAAGAAACAATTTCCATAACTTATTATCATAAGAGTATGGATTTTGTTTTACATTAATCTATTATTTGCATGAGGATTTTAAGTCTTCTTTACTTCCCACTAGATGGCGTTCTTAACAAGAGGCTTTTTAATGGCTTCTTTTTACCTTTGACTGTCGTTTAAAATTTAATTTATTTTTAAATAAATTTGTATTGAAATGAATTTGATACAAATATTATCATAACTATAATAATATTACAAATGTGCAATAAAACTCTTAAAATTGATCCAGTTCTCATAATAAACTAATTTTTTACTTTTTTTTTTACAATTTGTTTTTTAAATTTGAGAAACAAACAAAACTAGTTTAAAAAAAGTGCAATGGGTATTATTAGTAGTGTATATTAGTGTAATATATTGTAGTATAGTATTACAGTATATTACTATATAGAAAAAGATACAAAGTATTTTACATTGTAGTTTTTAAATTATCTGTTATAGTACATTTAAAAAAAAAAAACATTTCACATTTCGCAATCCAAGTGAAAGTATACACAAAAATATTAACTAGACTAATGTATACAAATATATTAACTATACTTGAGAAAATGGAGAGGAGCATTATTTTTTTTTATTTCTATGATACGGAATATTGTTTTTAAGCAAATATAAACCAACAAATTGTAGTAAAATAATAAGTTGAAAAACAAAGTTTTTTTCTTCATTGATACGATTTGCAAAGGATTTTTCAATGTCTGTAAGACAACAAATAATGAAATTTGGTTGTTCCATCCATACATTCTTTCAATATGAGTTAAATTCATATTTCAAATAAAAACCTTTGTTTTTATAATAGAAACTAAGCAAAGTGGGTTACACTAAATATTGTGTCTTAGTATAAAAAGTATCATTTAGGGAATTTTTACTAAACATAGCATATAAATTTAAATGTGATCTAATATTTAAGTTAGTTTAGCTTTTTCTTTCAGTTATTTTAGCTTTAACTTATTTTAGTTTTAACTTTATCCGCATTTGAAGAAAAAACAAACTGTCTGCTGCACATAAAATAGTACCTTGTTAAGCAAAAAGAGTTAGTTAAAAGTGTACAATCTAAAATATCCACCAGGGCGAATAGGCAAAATCATAATAACACGATAAATTGTTATGTCTTTGAAGACTTTTTTAAATCATTGATTATGTTCAGATAATTTTATTAACTGAAATAAATATCTTCTTAAATTAAAATAGGAAATGATTTTGTATTTAAATAAAATGTGTAGTTAATCCATTTCGTTATTGTATATTTTCTCATTACTAGTTTAAAAAATAAAAATAATTACATAAATGTGTCAGTGTTTTAAAGAAATTTAAGATTTTATGTTGGACCACATTCAATGTTGAGTAGATCTGTATAAGACAAAGTTCATTTTGCATTGTCATCATGATTCAGCCATTTTTATTTTAAATAGCCTCGGGTACATTTTTTGGTGGGAGTGTGCTTACTAAATATAGGGGGGGATAAAAATATAACGAAGAGAATAGAATAATTGCATTTCCTTAACAATATTTAGCACAAATTTGTTAATAAATAGAGTGTTCATATATTTGTTAATAAATGAATACAGAGCGTATTCACATAGTTGTTAATAAATAAATATATATTGTTCATATATTTGTTAATAAATATAGAGTGTTCATATATTTGTTAATAAATATAGAGTGTTCACATATTTGTTAATAAATATAGAGTGTTCATATATTTGTTAATAAATTTAGAGTGTTCAGATATTTGTTAATAAATATAGAGTGTTCAGATATTTGTTAATAAATGAATGCAGAGCGTGTTCACATAATTGTTAATAAATATAGAGTGTTCAGATATTTGTTAATAAATAAATAAATACAGAGTATGTTCCCATATTTGTTAATAAATAAATAAATACAGAGCGTGTGTCACATATTTGTTAATAAATAAATAAATACAGAGCGTGTTCACATATTTGTTAATAAATAAATAAATACAGAGTATGTTCACATATTTGTTAATAAATAAATAAATACAGAGTATGTTCACATATTTGTTAATAAAGACAACTTTGCTCCCATATTTTGTTAATAAATAAATAGGAGCATATTTACATGTTTGTTAATGAATAATTACAGAAGGTGTTCACACATTTGTTAATAAATAAATGCAGAGTGTGTTCACATATTTTTTAATACATAAATACAGAGCGGGTTCACACATTTTTTGACAATTTTGAAAGAATATATTTATAAAAAGAATTTTATTTTCATTATGTTCGGTCTGATAGCCCTTTGTTGAACTATCATATTGCATTTTGATTTCCAAATAAAACCGGCTTTTCTTAAAATATCAAAGGTTAATTTTATTGCCCTCCTTCTCCATAATCTTTCCAAGTCCATCCATTTTGCCGTTTATAAGGTGCTTGATTTAAAAGTTCAAGTGCATAATAAACCCATGGAGGTACGTCGAGACATTTGAGTGGGATGCATTTAACCTCATTTCCGATTTTCATTTTTTGCCAAATATAGCAGTACGTTTAGAAGTATGATTGACAATCTTAACAGAGTGCAGATTGTTTTGATAAATGGGTGGTATATCTTCTTTGCAAATAGATGTTAAAATATATTTTGATAGCAAATCCGAGTTAATTTTGAATTTTTTTCCTACCTTTCCTTATTTTAAGTTTTGCTTTTTAAAAGAATCCAGTATTAATTCATGAAACTTTTAGCAATACTTCCGTGTTTCTCGGTGGCCTGATGGCCAATGGGCTGGCACCCGGCCAGGCATCAGAAGCTTCAGGTTCGAATCCTAGCGGTGGCATGGATGTTTCAGGAGTGGTTCGAAATCCATTTTAAACTGTAGATCCCGATCTAATTAGCCCAATGTGGGCACAAAATGACTGTAGGGCGATAAACTAAACCAATCCTTGTTTTTCTCTGAACCACCATTTCAGATATTTTTCAGTAGTAAAGCGATTATTTTTTTTTTCTGTTGTTGTTGTAATCAGATAAATATATTCCAAGCCACACCAATTGTAACTACATGTTTTAATTTTTCACCTTGTCATATATTTACAACGATCTGTATGTTTTTATACTGAGAAACATGCTTTGGATTTAGCCGATAAACATCATATTTTGTTTCATTGGTGCAACAGCCCCATGAATAAGGCAAGGCCGTTCTGCCTACTGGCAGATTTCGAGACAGGATATGTTTTCATTTAAGGTAGGGTTGTCAGTTCTAATAGTTTACCAACGCTGTCTAACAGTCATGTTAGACAGCGACCACAGTTTAAAATGGATTCCGAACCACTACAAATAATGTCTGACTTAAATAATCTGATCATGATGATAAGAAGATTTTACGAATATTTAATCGCTGCTATTACGCCCTACAAAAGCTGTTGAGATCATCTTACCAAAAATAGAAAGTTAAAAAATTTGTATACAGAGTCATTATCAGACACAATGTTTTTTGTGGGCATAGCTCTGAGACATGGACTATGGCAAAGTGTGATGAAGAGTTGTTGAGAAAGATTTTTGGAGCTGTATATGAAAATGATGAATATAGAATAAGAACAAATAAAAGAAACACATGATTGTTATACGGAATTGGATATTGTTACGGAGAAAAAGGGTGAGAAGGAGATTCAATGGAGAGAGAATGGAGTTAAAATAGAACAACAAGAAGACTCCTTAAGGTAACCCCAGCGGATCTAGACCCATAGTAAGACCAATAATTAGATGGTGAGATCAAGTCGAGAAGGACTTGGAAGACACCAGTGTTAACTGAAACAAAGGGCAACTAGTCGTGTTCGGTAAAAAATCTTGAAGGTGGTCAGGGGTCCTTCAAGGGTTGTAGCACCAATGATGGTGATAATGATGATTTATGGAATTTATTTTTAGAATATTTAAATGCCGATAAATAAGAATTAAAGATCGGATTTATGTTCTAATAAGACATTGATTTACGTATATAAAATATGATAGTTAAATGGAGTTTTAAAATGTCTTTATATACCAATACATTTTCAATTTGTATTTACTGAAACAATTAATACATTTAAAAAAATTCAAAATTAAAATTAGAAATTTTATAGGAACATAAACTAACGTAAGCCTGATCAGCTCACTCAGGCTTTCTAATTGGCTGATGCTCTATGACGTACGATTTGAATATCTGATGAGAACTCAGCTTTGCAGACAACATTTGAAAAATTGATTTATTAAGAAAAATTCATCTAATTGATATTGCATTTCAATACAACATTGATTAAGAATAGTTCATTCTCGATTTTATTTACTGCCATAAGAAAGGAGTATTGCACGCTGTTCCAAGAAATTCTTTCAAAAGTTGAGTATCTCATAAAAAGGATGGAATTTCAATTTTTCAGGCATTTTATTTATAAAAGATTCAATGATTTTTATGACTAATCTGTTTTTAATGCTTTTTTAAAACGAATTCATTTTAAAATAAATCGTAAAAACTTATTGTTTTAAAATAAATCGTTTAATTAATTTAAACTATAAAAGAACTAGATAAGTGAATTTTTTGAAACATCTGTTTCTATTTTAAAATCCTTGCCAAATTTCATTTCTCAGATTCAAGGCAGCAACTGATATAAATTTTTATTACTTCTCATAGAATAAATATAGTTTGTGAAATTTTTTATTTTTTATAATGAATAACACAGTAAAAGTAACATTAAATTGTAATTGCTATAAATACTCCTGTTTGACAACGCTAGGAGTTTGTGGTCCAACTCTTTCGGTCCATAATTCTTTTATGCTATGTTGATCTCTATGCAAAATTTTGTCAACTTTCGTGGGTTGCTGTCGGTTAAAGATGTCACACAACAGGCTATTCCTCCATTCTGGATAGCACAGACTTCAGGTCCTAATCACTGCCGGTGGCAGGGATGTTTGTGAGTGATTCGGAATCCACATCAAACAGTAGATCCCGGTCTAATTTATATACTTTAGGCTAAGTATATAATGGTTTCTGATGCCACCGAAACAGGTTACTCCTCCATTCTGGAGTGGCATCTGGGGCTCAACTATCGTTCTCGAATTTAACGGGGTCTTTCCAGTTTACAGATTTACCACTTACATTTCGTATAAATACTAGTTATACTCTAATGGTCATTCTAGTTCCACAAATATGTAATCTTGTACGGAGTTTTATAAAATGTAGTTGTAAAGCAATGTCAACATAAAGCTATTAAAAAAAATGCATTTCACAAAAAATACTTTTCCTCATTATATTACTCGTAGAACAGAATAGGCTTGTGCAAATATTAATGTAACTGTTAGTTTAATTACGTGAACAAGTACGTCGAACCGATGAAACGAAACGAAACGAAACGAAACGAAACGAACATTAAACGGTTATTTTTAACAGCGGTACGCAAGCATGATGTTAGATGGCGTTAGAGGTAGTGTGAGTTTTAACACCAATTTGTTTTTCGGAAAGCAAGGGTTTATTGTTAGTAGTTGATATCAACAGTTTAGAGTATGCCACAGATTCTGTGATAGTGTTGGGAATAGCGCGAATTAGCAGTTGATTTTAACGCCTGTTAAAAAATTCCTTTTTTTCGATAAGGATTAAGGTAAGATTGATTAGTATACCACCCAGTGTTGCTTTTAAATTTAACTCCAGTTAAATTCAGCTCTCACATTGGCGAGAACATTAATTATTTTAATGCTATATGTTTAATAAAAAAATTTATTTTTCTGTAGTTAAAAAAAAAAACCAGTGCTATTGTTGATACAGAAAATACAACACGGATACGTAACATTTCTCTTGGTAGTTCTAAAATATATATATATTCTATTTTAATGCTGTTGATCGTGTAGTGTTTATATGCATAACTCATCCATACTTTACAAAATTAAGTGGTGTTAAATTTAAAGGTTAAAATTAACTGTTAATTTATACTAACATTAATGATTAACGCCATTAACAAAAAGTAACATTTTCCACATCTCCAGAATAGAACTCTGAATAAATTGGGGTTTTTTTTATTTATTTTTCTAACGCAGATATCGTATTGAATTAGTAAACAATGAATATATAGGTCAGTAGCTGCATATTAATAATATAGTATTTTATTTAAACTAGGATTTATAACAGATGCACAGACCTTGGGTTACGCGTATTCACTGCAGCTTGATCACAGGCTGCACAGACAAAAAAAAAAATGGTACTTACGTATTAACGGTACCTTGGCGACGGACTTGGCGGTTTTAAGTGTCGCCAATCTTTATTATTTGGAATAAAAATATCTTGAAAGCGTTTTGATTTTAAATGAAGTGTTACATGTATATTTTATCATTTAGAACAAAAATTTGTAGTGTAGATTGGTGCCAAATCTGTAGCTGCGGTTAGCGCGTGTGCTCTTTATTGGCGCAACCTGTCGCCAAGGTACCGTTAATACGTAAGTACCAAAAAAATAATAAATAATAATAATTTTTGATATTTTTATTTATTTATCTAGTATAGTATAATATAATAAAAAGCACAATGAATTTGATGCATGATGATATAGTAATTTTTTTTTTTTTTTTTGGTTCGACTTTTTGTAGTAACCAAGCGTAAAAGGGATTAGTCAAATGTCATAAATATCACAAAAAAAATCGATTACTCACCTATTTTTTTTTATCAAATTTTTTTATGTCAGAAAAAAAAATCGACAAATATTTTTTTTCTTCTGATATGTATGTACAATAATTATTTTCCCAAATAAGTATTGATCCAAAGATGTTAGCACACTTTAATAACACACATTAATTATTAGTAATTAGTAATACTAGCTTCTTATTTGTTGAGCAAAATTTTAAAATAGAGCACGTGTTTAACCAAAAATATCGAAAGATCAAGGGAAAAAAAAATCTGCATAGATCATGTATCCAAGCTAGTACATTATTGACAAAGGATTTGGTATTTGATTTGAAATAAAAACGAAAACAAATTGGATGAAATATTTTTTTATATTTAATGGTTTTACTTGTTTATTTTTATTTCATTAAAGCTGAATCTTGTTGCTTGTTTTAGCCATTCATCAAAATTTGAAAATCTTGCAAAAAAAAAAAAATATTACATTTAAATTAAAATGAAGATATGAGGTAGGTGCTAGAAGAAATTCTGTGGCTGGCTAAGATCTGTGCAGTTCTGATGTATATCTTATTTTATTAGAATAGTATCTTTTGCAAATCATATGTGTAATCTATTCAATCTAAATAAGCTAAAAGTGCGTCGATTAGTTAGAAAATATGCACCTTTATTTTTTTTTATAAATACTCTTATTTAACATATGCATATTTCTGTGGATACAAAAAATTATACTTATTTTAATACATTATTCCTTTCAGATTGTAATTAACTAGATTAATAGGAAAAATAAAAAAAAAATGTATTCATAATGATCACCAGACAAAATAGGAAATTGAATGGTATGAATTTTTTACAGGGAATCTAGGGTTATTTATATGCAACAAGTTGGTACTTGATCATCTATTTTTAAAAATATCCAATGATATCATTTAAAAATATAATTACAATGGCTGTAGTGAGAATGACGAAATAAGAGTGATCATGAAATCAAATATTATTTTTAATTTATAAATTATTATTAAATATTAAAAAACTAAAAATGAGGGTTAGTGATACTTGAAAAATAACGCATGAGGATGAATGCCTGTGATGTTGTATCAAAAAATAAGTCTATTCACTCAGTGGTATGAATGTGGTATATATGTATTAATAGTTATGTGAAGAGTTATGTAATAAATGTATAGCTATGTAGAGAGTCGAATAACTGGAGAGAAACTGTAGTATATTCAAGAACTTGATTTCTGTAGCTATTGGATCTCCTGAATTGCAATTAATATCACCCCCTTTTCCTCATATTCTTCGTATATTTATTATATTATTATTATTTCATTATTATAATATTATTTTTAGTGTCTCATGGACTTTTAAGCGTAATTGATCAGCATTTCCACCTTCCAGAAGAAAAAATATTATCCAAATATCTCAAATGTACATGCTATCGCAATCGCACATCGAATCTCCTCATTCCTAAAGCGGCCTGGTGGCCAATTGGCTAGCGCTCTGGCCTTTGGTATCACAGGCTTCAGGTTCCAAGTTTCAGTTCCTAGCGGTGGCATGGATGTTTGTGAGTGCTTCGAAATCCACGTTAAACTGTAGGTCCCGGTATGTTTAGCCCTCATGTGCACAAGATGACTGTAGAATGACAAACCAAGTCATACCTCGTTCCTGAAAGCAGTAATTAAAACACAATGTTGCCATTAGAGAATTGCCCCCTTATCCATTTGTGCACACATCACTACAAGTTACAAGGAATGCCACCCACGAAAGACCTGTTCCCTCAGATATGGCAATCGAAAATTCATTCTAGGAACTTGTTCAATCGAATAACTGAATAATAAAATCAAAAAGGCAACAGAGCTAAATATTTTTGGAACTCTCGAACATCAGGTGACGAATCTCTTTGAGAGCTATATTTCAATCACCAAAGTATGTGTAGTATGCTTTTAGGAGGTATTTTTTAAATAATGTGTGTTATTAGAAAGAGCTCTCTAAATTTTGTAGAAATATTTGATCTGGGCCTTTGAAGTCACCCCAACGTATGCAAATTGTTATGAAGAAAACTGAAACATTTTCAGCTTAAATTAAAAATATAAATGAATTAAAATTGTAAAATAAAAATTGAATTAAAATTATAATTTTAAACATAAAATTTGAATGAAAATTTTAAATTCCTTAGTTATCAGAGAACAATTATCATTGCCTTGATTACTAATTATTAGTCATTTTTAAATTCATGATGGTTGAAATCTTTTTTTGAATTATTTTTATTTTATTTTATAACTGGCTACAGATAACTTATTTTATTTGAAATAAAATTAGTTACACTCTTTCCATTTAAATCAGCCGGATGGCCAATTGGCTAGCACTCTGGTCTTTGATATAACAAGTTTCAGGTTCGAATCCTGGCAGTGGCATGGATGTTTGTGAGTAGTTCGGAATCCACGTTAAACAGTAGGGGTCGGTCTAAGGGGTAGACCAAAGTGTACAAAAAATGACCGTAGAGCGACAAAAACCAAACCTTTCCTTTGAGAAATGACACATAATTTAAAAACACTATTATAGCTAAATTTTATTTATATTTTCAAATTGTGAAATATCTACTATCCATAATTTGTAAACTTGCTATTTTTTTTAACAATTATTTAAAAGGACTGATTTATTTGTAAATTGATAGAAATTTTAAATAGCCTTAAAATTTTTCCACCATTATCTAAAATTTGCTACCGTAGTTATCTGAATGATCATTAACTTCCTCTGAACACCGCCAACATGATCATTACGCTCACCTTTAGCAGATGCTATAATAGTAACTTTTTTTCTTTTCACGTGCGAGTGAATATGCTACGGTCTATCTGTTCTACGACCGCAATGATTCACGAGAGAGAAATTATTGAGTATTAGCACTGCAATATCCTGCATTAGTATGCACAAGAAAACTCGGTGCAGTTGCTCTCAACGCTAATTGTAGCATCCCAAGAATGTGGAAAAGCTGGATTGTCTACACTGTTGCCACATCAAACAACAAAAAAAAAAAAAAGTTTTTAAAATACTGTACGTAAAATGATGAAATTCAAATGCATGGTATTTATTTCCATATATAGTTAAAAGTTTTTAATGTGTAATCATTAATTATGTGGAAAAAAAATTAATTAAATTACATAATAAATTTATAAATAAATAAATTAAATATTTATTTATTAATAAAATAAATTAAACAATTAATTATTTTAAATAAAATAAATTAATAATTATTAAAAAATTTTTTATATTGCAACATCATTTTTTAGAATAAAAACCATTGTATGCATATAATGTATACTAAATTAAAACATAAATATTAAAATGTTTAAAATAAATAAATTCACAATTGTTATATTTTCTCATGCCAAAATAAATATAAACAGTATCACTAGAACACAACCTCAAAAAGCGGTAAAAAGAGAAAAAAAATAAGAACTGTCATCACTTTTTTACGAAATTGGTGGCAATGATACCGATGATTCACTGTTGCCAAAGGCGTACGTTGCCCGCTGCACGTGAAGAATATTAAGATCTCTATTTATTAACTTTTTTTCAACACTTATTAACAAAGTTAACACATCTGGGGTTTTCCCATAAACACACGTTGAAAGATATCACAATTACATCAATCAGAATAGCAACACTATTTCTCGTATTTAGTCAATCAGATGATAATAATAATAAGGCAAAAAAGAATATTCGAATCCGTTGAGTTCACTAGGTTTTACCAAATCGAATAATTCCTGGAATCGTTTTTAATTTCTAAGGAAACTAATTTTCTCCCTGTCATCCCCCGCAACAAATAACCGGAAGGAAGAGTACGTGCGCTAAATAACATATTTAATAATTACGAAGATCGTTTTGAGTCCCAGAAATCGGTCATTCCGAACGCGCAGAATAAAAAACCCTTTTTCTTCCTTGAAACAGATAACACTCACTCATCCTGAGTCACAACAGCACGCGAAAGCATATTGCGTCACTGCCCGGCTTCCGGTTTCTACGTCATCGCCAGCATCCAAGCCTCAACTTCGCCGACCAATGATGGGGTTCGGTGGAAATGACGACACTCTTACGTCACAAATCGCTATCGTCGTCCGTGAACTTCTCGCTTGTACTACGTTTACTTCTTGTTTTCGACTTTTTATTTTTATTTCCAGAATAAACAGCGACGTAAGCATTTAGCTTTTGCCATGCAAATGAGGAAATAAATAAAGAAAAAAAGAAAACAATAAAATGAAATGAATGCCAGGAGGGGTAGAAAAGCGTTTTCCGCGAAAATTGCTCCATTGATCGAACGAAATAAGGTCGAATGTTTTTTGCTAAAAGTGGGGTAGACGGAATGACGTCATGTTTTTATACGAAACACGGAGTAAGGAGTAAGGGAAATTCCATCTTTCGGACATTCAAAGCAACTTTTTTTATAAAATAGGACAAGGTGTTTTAATGGTTCGCAATGTAAAAGAAATTTTTGTTCTTAAGAAATTTGACCATGCTTGGGTTGCTCAATTTTTTTCCAATTAAAATTATAATTTTAATATTTAAATTGATTGTCCTTTTGAAATTTATTTTCTAATCATTATTTTCTTTACATAGAGGAATTAATATTTATAATGGTTCAAATTTTTAAATAGCTATTAATTTTAATATTTAAAATGGTTGTTACCTTGCAAACTTATTTTCTACACATTATTTTTTTACATAGAGGCAATTAATATTTATAATAGTTCAAACTAATCGTATAATTAACATATTTTCTTTTAAGTAATCAAACTTTAGAATTTTGCTTTGTATTATATTTTTTTTTTTACATTATGTTACGCTATATATAAAAGCATATTAGAAAATTAATTTATATATTACTGGAAAAGCTATGCTTGCTATTATTTTATGTTAAAATACCATCATTATAATCATCACTGGCGAAACAGTGCCAAACGTGCCAAAGACGTCTGCCTACTCACAGATTTCTAGACAGGAGATGTTTTCTTTTTTTTTACGGTTTAGGGTTGTCAGCCCTACGCCCAACGCTCTTACAGTCAAAGTAGATCGGGGCCTGAATGGTTGAGTGTGTAGCTCTCTGGCGTTCGGTGCCATAGATGTTTGCAGTGGTTCAGAATTCACTTTAATCCGCAAGTCCCGGTCTCATATGACTGTAGAACGTCACCTAGCCAATCAGACTTCTCTCACCCACATCATTCCCAAACTGTATAGGTGCAACTCAGTTCTAGGCACAGTGATATGGTGTGGTGATGGTTTTGTAGTAGTAGTAGTAGTCATAGTAGACTGGGGCCTGAATGGCCAAGTGTGTAGTACTTTGTAGTGCTCATATAATTTGTAGTGGTTCGGCATGCACTTTAAGCCGTAAGTCCCGATCTCATATGATTGTAGAGCGTCACAGAGTCCCTGTCAGACTTCTCTCACCCACATCATTCCCAAACTGTATAGGGGTGACTCAGCTCTAGGCACAGTTATGCCCCGAAACCTGTGGCACCGAACGCCAGACTGCTAGAAATTAAAATATAATTTTACTAAATAAATTTACTCTATTTATTATTTATTTTTTTAAGTTGATGATTCTAGGGATAAAAATTAAATATTTCCCAAATATGCATTCAAATTATTGACAAAAAAATAGTTAAACTATTTATTTTTTATTTTTGTGTTTTTCAAATATCGCTTATTACTTTGTTTCGCACTGTTAAATTTTGTTATAAATTCAGTTACAAATTCGGACGTTTGTAATATAAAAATACATATATATATAATTTGAAGTCCGCAGTTTATTGGAAAGTTTTATGGTTCAATCAATGTTGCATTCTTTTTACTTTTATTATTTAGGGAGTTCGTATATTATAATAATAAATATTCAACGATTTGTTTTTGTATTAATTGTCATTGGAGTCTTTCATGTTCATGTTAATTAATTAAAAATGAATTAAATGTCATTTAGGGAAAAAAAATATTTTATTTGATATTATGAATAGAATTCTGAATCCAGTCTAAAAATAGATTTGGCGTTCAAATAAATGTTTTTTATTTTGCAGGAGCCTAAAAATAAAATAAAATTGCACAGCGTTATTTTGAAAAAAAAAAAAAAAATACTGAAAAATTTACTTTGCTTTAAAATTTAACAATATAAAATAGTTCCTGTTGTTAAGTTAAAAAATGTGGCATTTTTTTTATGAGAAAAAATCCATCAAACTTCAATTGAAAGATAATTATTCTGTACAACAAAATTTCAATCACCAGAAAACAATGTTTTATTACAAAAAATATAACTAAACTGAATGTGAAAATACATATATTTAATTTGAAGTCCTCTGCTTTTATGGTTCCATTAATTTTATATTCTTTTTTATGTTTACAATTTATGGAGCTCATATATTATAATAATAAACATTCAACAATTTGTTTTTGTACTTATTGTGTTTCATGTGCATGTTAATTAATTTAAAATGAATTAAATGTCAGTTAGGGGGAAAAAAGCGTTTTATTTGATATTATGAATCAATTTCTGAATCTAATCCAAAAATAGATTTTAAAAACGTTTTGGTGCGTTCAAATAAATGGTTTTTATTTTGGAAAAAACTGATTTTGCTAATTAAAAAAATAAAAATAAATAAATAAATATTTTATATTGTTTTTAACTAAAAAAATATATAATAAAATGACATAATATTATTTTGAGGGAAAAAAAAAATCACGAGAAAATTTATTTTGCTTTACAATTTAATAATTTAAAATAGTTTCTGTTTTTGATTTTAAAAAATAACTCATTTTATCTCAAAAGAAAAAAAAAAAAATCAAACTGAAATTGAAAGATAATTACTCTATGCAACAAAATTCCCAGAATTCACCATAAAACAATGTTTTAGTATAAAAAAATATAAATAAACTGAATGTGAAAATACTTTTAATTTTAGTCTTATCTAAGTCTTGTCTTTTACTTTTTTTAACCCTTTATCTAAAATAGAAAGCGTAAAAATAAAAATAATATTCACATCACTAATAATATCACACTATGAAGATAATAGTAAATTTTCGAACTGTGAATTTTAAACTTTGATTCATAAATTATTATATATTTATTTAATTTCAGACAACCAAAAAAAGTATTAAAAAATGGGGAATGGGGTTAAAGAACGGGATCTTGTTGTGATTAAAGTAAAGTGTGTGTAAAAAGTGTGTGTGTGTGTGTGTGTGTGTGTGTGTGTGTGTGTGTGTGTGTGTGTGTGTGTGTGTGTGTGTGTGTGTGTGTGTGTGTGTGTGTGTGTGTGTGTGTGTGTGTGTGTGTGTGTAATCCTCAGTGTCCTGCAGTGCTGGTCGGACATCCCGTGAGTAGATTATTCATGGAAGGAGGGAGGGAGGCAGCTTCTGTTGTGATAGAGCACCCGTAGGTAGAAGTCGAACTTGGCTCCGTGACGCTGAAGAAGGAGAACAGTGCCTTCTGGAGTAACGTTTAAGGAGATAACAAATATTTCAACAACATCTCAAAATCGTTTATAGCATTTATAGGAACTGTAAACAAAATCTTAATTTCTGATTTGTTTGTTGTTTCTTATCCCACTTAGTAGACAGCAACATCTAGACCAAGTCCAAGAACCCGTGTGATCTCATGGAAGGAGGGAAAGGGGGAAGCCTTTTATTGTGATGGAGCACCCGTAGGTAGATGTAGGACTTGGCTCCGTGTCGCTCAAGAAGGAGGGCAATGTCTCGGGAAGGACTTTTAAGGGAATTATCCCGCTTTTCCGTATCGTATGGGAGATAACAAATATTTCAACAACCTGCCAAAATATCAAAATCTTTTTCTTATGATTTTTTTTTTTTTAGCAGTTCCTATAAATAATTTCTGAATTGTTTGTTGTTTCTTATCCCGCTTTGCAGACAGCAACATCAAGACCAAGTCCATGAACCCGTGTGGTCTCATGGAAGAAGGGTAAGGGGGCAGCTTCTATTGTGATGGAGCACCCGGATGACAGTGCCTTATGAGAGGACGTTTATGGAGAGCTACTCCGCATTTGCGTATCGTATGGGTGAAATTCCGAAAACTCACACCAGGTCCGAAAAAGATTCAAGAAGCTGATCTTCACAAACGCCATTGAGTCTTCTCGTGTTTGTGTAACAGTATCGACAACAAAGCCACTAGCGGTTTAAACTTCAGCTTTAATGCTCACCAGCGGCGCACGTTGTCACTAAGGCACGAGTCGGCCTTAACTTGTTAACTTAAATTAATTACTTAACTTATATTAAAAATTAAGAGCTTTTCGAAATGAATTTTTTTGTAGAAAATTTTCAGTATATATTTACAATCCCTTTTGAATATATAGGTTAAGATTATTATCTATTTATTATCATTTTTTTTTTTATTCGATATCTGTTTTGATTTTAAATGCAACATTAACAACCGGACTATTTTCATCCAGGTGTCATGATCGTAGAAATTAATTTTCTAACAGCAGAAGTTATTTTTGTGAATGCTTATATTTATTTTTGAGGAAACATTAAAATGCGCTAAAAATAACAACTAAAAGTAACTTTTAAATCTTTCTCTCCGCCCATCCGGATGAAGAATCTAGGTCCAAGGAAATCAATTGTGTTGCTGTATGTGGTTTCGGATTCACATTAACTGGTTTGGTTGAGTGTACGCTATTGACCTTAAAGTGATAACTATTCAAATGAAATAAATTAAGTATGCATATTTTCCTTTCGCATGAATAAGACTGTAATTGGAACGTATTCAAAGCAGATTAAATTTAGATTCGCATGGAATGCTCCTTACATGGCATTCCGCTTTGTACCAAACAAATTTAAGATTCTGGAGTTGTATGCGTTATGACTCATTATTAGATATTTGTCCAAATGTTTATTTTATTTTTGGTTCACTTTATTTTAAATATCACGAAATTCAACATTTTTATTTGATTATGGTAACAAACAATTTGTGAGGATGAAAGTTAGATTTCCACTGATGGCTTACACTACAATATGTCAAAAATGGGTAGTCTTGGGCTTGATGGCGAGTGATCAGCGCTCTGGTGCTCGGTGACACAGATTTCAGGTTAGAGACCCGGCGGTGCCATGGATGTTTGTGAGTGGTTTGGAACTTATTTTAAACTGTAAGTCCGGACTAATAAGACTGTTGGGAATAGGGCAACAACCCTACCCCGTAAAAAAGAAAACATCTCCTATCTCGGAATCTGCCAGTAGGCAGACGGCCTTAGTCCACTATGGGGCTGTTGCGCCAATGAAGAAGATTGGTTTGATTTGTCAGTCTACGGTCATTTAGTGCACACTTTAGAGAATTAGACAGGGACCTATAGTTTACGTAGATTCTGACCACTAACAAACATCCATGGCCCCGCCAGGATTCAGAACCTGAAGTCTGGTGTACCAAAGGCCAGAGCGCTAGCCAATTGGCCATTAAACCACCTAATGAAGAAGAAGAAGACTTTGCATGATTGTAACATGTTCTCCTTGACAGTTGAAGTTACTTTTTTATTTTTCGTGTTTCTCTAATATGAGACGCAAATGTGGATTAATTTCCTGTGAAATCTCTCTGAAAGATATTATGCCCCCTTTCTCTTTGATGCAAAGTTTCTCTTTGCTCTTTTAATCAAGAAAACAATTTTGGCACTTCTTTGGATTTTTTTCGTCGTTAATAATTATAGTAGTGTTGATGATCTCAGTTTATATGATTTTAGTATTAAATGCAAGATTTTATTAACTTTAAAAGTATTAAAAATATTATTATTTATAATTTATTAAAAATGTAATAGTAATTTAGTAAATATAACAGTAATTTAAAAATAAAATATTTTAATGCCCAAACGGTAATGAAGTGGGTTGTCCGTTTTTTGTGAATGGTTCTTCGTGTTGTCTAATGAATAATCCAAAACTTTTGCTCTACGTTGTTAGGTGTGAGAATCTGTGGATTTAAAAACGGAAACTCCTTGCTAACTTTTTATACATTTAAAATAATTTTTAACTATCTCGTGTATGTTTATCAGAATCAAATGGTGAACTAATAAAAGCAAATGTGAGCAAATAAAAAAGAAAAGTATTGCAAGAAGCAAGTATCAAAGAAGTAAGTATAAAAAGAAAAGTATTGCCAAATAAAGGAAAGCATTGCAAGAAGAAAGTATTAGAGAAGTAAGTATAAAAAAGAAAAGTATTACCAAATAAACGACAAACTTTCCTCAAATTGAAGACAAAAACATTAAGAAATCATATTTATCACACTCTCACCTACTAATCTTTTTTTCTTTTTTTGTTGAAATAAATCAAAACAATTAATGAATATTTTTTTTAAATATGCAATTAAATCTTATACATATCTTATTTCACTTAAGTATTCTATTTTTACAAGTATATTATTATTATTATTATTTATATTTTTCTATTTTTTCAAGTCAAAGTTTTCATGGAAACATCTAGGTTAGAATTCATTACTTAACTTGTTTATTATTATTATTTTTTTAAATATTGTTGCAAAACATGGACAGAAACTGTTTATATGTCGTCCCCTGTACTTATTTTACAATAAAAATGGAGATTTTCAACATTTTATTTAAAAAATAATAACAATTTCACTGTAAATTGCTATACCGAAGAAAAAAAAAATCATGTTCTTCTTAAACACTGGACAATTTAAAAAAAAAAAAAATTCTAAGAATTTATTTCCTATCCATCTAGCAACTTTACAAACTATAAAAAAGAGATAAAACTCACTGACTTATAATGTTTAAGTCGCGTGTAAAATTACTTTTGTCTTTTATTGAATATCACACCAAGACATCAGTAATTTCCACTTGAAAGAGTTGAAGTGCATTTAATTTCTCACGCTTTTTCCAGCAATTTCTCTAGAATATGGAAGTCGAGAATCGTTTTCTGTGAAACACGCATCAAAGAAGTAAGCTTTGTTTGCCTTTGACAACGGAGTTCTCAAAGTGGTAAACGACTTGTAATTGGGTACTTCAGCACTTTCAGTGATTCATTTCCTTACCCTGATGCTGCTGTCCAACTTCGCTTTGTTTCTTCTTGATGTTTTTGAACTAAATCTTCAAATGAAATTTAGTTCCACGAAAAAGAACTTGAAGATCTACTTGTAGGTAAACCTGTAAACAAACAGTTTGAGCCAGACGGTTTGGAATGAAATATTAAAGTTTCAGTGATTATGCTTTTGAATTAATATGTTAGATTCGTTTATGGTAAATGTGTTGTTAAACATCTAACACATGCATTTGAAGTTTTTTTTTTTTTCTCACGAAAAATCGATAACTTTTTCTTTAAATTTATTATAAAATATTCTCAATTTAATTATAAATAACAAATGACCTCAAATACAAATTCAGAATATGGCAGTTTGGCATTTTCTAAATAATATAACTTTTAATAAAAATAATAATTTCTTATGAAAACAATTATTATTATTAAGTTGTAAATTAACAAAATCCGAAAATGTTATAAATATTAAAATTTTTTTTATTTTCTTCTTACTATTTTTTGACAACAACTTCATAAAATTTTTTTCTTTTGTCTAGAACATTAGTGAATAAAGCTCGTTTCCTAATGAATATAAAAGTTATTTGTGAAATTTTATCCTAAATCAACAGTTAAAAATTAAAAAAAAATCTTTATTTAGTATAATAACAGATGTTCGTTTCTTAAATAAGTTTTACTTATATATTTTAATTGATTTATATAAAATATACGTTAATTATATAATATCTATATATATATATATATATAATTATTTATTTATTTATTATAAAAATTGCTTATATATTTTTTATAAATAATTTTCACGTATATATTATATACATTAGCAAATGTCAATTACATTGTTTTATAGTAAGATTTTAAATTTTTGCAATTTAGAAAAACAAAATTTTTCATAAAACTAAATATCTAAAACTGTAAAAACTTGTGTCATTTTTTTTTTTTTTTAATTTATAAAATGCTAATTGAATATATTATAGTATCAATTTAAGAAATAAACTTTATGTATAAGTAATTAATTTATTTTTTAAAAATTCATATTAAATTCGTTTTCTTTATCTTCAGTTTTTCTTTAAAATTCATATAAAAAATTTTCTAATGTGAAAGTTTTAAATTAACTTCAATGTTAAAAATACATTCTAATAAATACATCAAAGAAACTTTTATATATAAGTTCTCCACCTTATTTTAAACTGTTTGTAGACGTTCAAAAATTAACTAAAAGTACTTTAAAACTAATAAACAAATTATATTAATTAACCAAAAATATTTTTAAAATTAACTAAATTAAATTAACAGAAAATACATTAAAATTAACTTAAAAGTTAAATTAATTAACAAAAAGTACTTTTTAATCATTTCTTAAATAGCCATAAAAAATAAAAACAGAATTCCTCGAAGGAACTTCATGTTATTCATAAAATAAAAAGTTTTGTTCAATTAATTCCAGTTTTCAGGATATTTTTATAATTACTTCAAAAAGATTGTAAAGCATAGATTTTTATGTGTCCTCTATTTTTTCAATCCCAAAAAGACAAAAATTAATGTCGAAATTTTAAATTTTTCTATTTTTTTTAAAGCTAATAATATTTATTAAGTGGTTTTATTAAATTATTTTTCATTATCTGCAGTTAAATGATTTTTCCTATTTGAAAAGATTGCACCATAAAATGAATGCAGCAACTATATATTATCAAAATATTTATCAATTCATCATTTTGCAATGAACTTTTTACATTTTTTCAAATGAGAAAAAAAAAAATTTTTTTAAAACTAAATATCTGAAAATGTAATAAAATAATTTTAAAATTTATAAACATGCTATATATATTCAGTTTAAAAAATGTAAACATAATAATTACCTTTGGCAACATTTTAAACTTTATTAATTATTATTTAATAATTATTATTTATTATTATTATTTAATTATTATTTACATTTATTAATTATTATTTAATAAATGAATTAAACTTCCATTATTAAGAAACTTTAAACTTTATTTTTAAGAATATTAAAATTGTTGCATTAAAAAATTATAAATAAAATAATAATAAATGAATAATTAAATAATAATAAATAAATAAATAATATAAACAAATTATTAAATAATAATTAACAAATAATTAACAGTTTACAAATAAATAATTAAATAATTAGTAAGTAAATTAAAAATTATTGCTTATCTTACGCAGTTCGAGAATTTTTTTTTATAAATACTTTTCATTTATCGTTTGATATTTGATTAATGAGTTTGTTTTTAAGAATATTAAAAGTTATTGATTTTGTTGTTGTTGGTTTTTTACTAATTGTATCCTTTTTATTATTGCAATGTTAGTTATATAAAAATCTGTATAAATATTTAATTTTTATTAATTATAATGATATCGGTGAATATTAGTTATTAATTTGTCATGCTATTGTAAGTGAATTTTTATAAATAAATGTACAACACATAACTGAATTTGCAAAAATTAAAAATAGTTTAGAAGCGTGAATTATCGATTAACTTTTTTTTTCATCGTAATCAAATTGATTTTTTTTATTATATATTTTTGCAGGTTGGAATTTCTTAACTGTAACTAATCTCATTATTAGAATTAGAATTATTATTATTATTATGACAAAGACGAAAGAACACTAAAGACTATTTTTATTTGTGAAAATATAAATGATTTTTGTATTTAATATTATTGATTAAAACTGAATCTTCATTTATGGTAAGTTTAATATACATAAAAATCCTTTAATTAATCTTAGGAATTTTAAAATTAATTTCATATATTAAGCTAAGAAAAGTAAGCCTAAATGTAAGAATTCTTCTTTAAAGAGAATTATAATTTTAGGAAGTTCAGAAATTAAGTGCAAATAATTTTTTTTCCCGATTGCATATAAATGTTTGGAATATAAACAAAAGATTTTGCAGTCTTAAAAGCCTAAATGTATTACATCATTAAATAAAGTAAAATAAATACAATTTAAATATCATTTCTAGTATTTTAACAATTTTATTTACTTTTGCATACAGTATGTCTTTGGCGTTTGTAAATCTTGTATTTGTATATACTTTTGCATAATATCGATATTTAAAAAATTATTTCAATTTTTTGTAACTTAGTCGAAAAAATGTTCTTGAAAAATTTCATAAAATATGCGATTTAATTTCTCTTGGTAAAGCATTAATAAAACTTGTTTTACAAATGCTTCCATTGTCTTGTAGTAGAGTGGTGTAATACGCACATGCAAATGCCAATGTTACATCAAGCGTACAAGAAAGAGATAATTCATATTCTAGTTCACTAGCGCTTTATATTGTAGTCATTGTTTTAAAAATGAATAGTTTAAAACCAAAAAAAACACGCTTTTTTAGAGTTAATCAAACTAAAAAGTAAAAATAAATTAATAGTTTAAAAAACTAAAACATTTTAGAGTTAAATCAAATTAAAAAGTAAAAAATAATTGTTGTATAAGAATAAAATACTGACGAGAAAAATGAATGTCAGTGTTCTAAAGTGGGGTGCTTTGTATGACATTTTTAAACTAACCTGCATTTCGAATGAAACTAGTGAAAAATTATAACGATTGATATCGAGCTTTGCCACACAGAACAGTGACATTCATTTTCTCGTCAGTCATTTTATTCTTATGTTAACAATTATTTTTTACTTTTTTAGTTTGATTAACTCTAAAAGCGTGTGTTTTTTAGTTTTTTAAACTATTAATTTATTTTTTACTTTTTTAGTTTGATTAACTCTAAAAGCGTGTTTTTGTTTTTTAAACTATCTTTTATTTGGTTTTTTACTTTTTAGTTTGATTAACTTTAAAAGCGTTATTTTTTAGTTTTTAAACTATTAATTAATTTTTACTTTTTAGTTTGATTAACTCTAAGCGTGTTTTTTAGTTTTTTTAAACTATTAATTTATTTTTTACTTTTAGTTTAACAAGCAAACAAACATTCAGGTGAAACTAATATTATTACGTATTAAAAGAATCAACTGTTTTTCTTTCTGAAAGATGCCTGTAAATGTTTCTTTGCAGCTTAAATAGTGTATATGAGGGAGAAACAGATCTCCAGGGGAAAAGTCAGTTACATACATACAAACATACAGGTGAAGCTAATAAAAGCGTATTAAAAACGGGGAGATTCGGTGGCTTGTGTAATTAGTGTTTTTGATGGCATGTGTGATATTTTCTAAAAATATTATATGAAGCAGGTAACAAAATATGTTACAACTAACATTTGTCTACAAAATTCATACATTAGATTTTGTCTACCAAATAAGAAATTAACTAAAAATATTTCTAAAATATCCTTTTTAATCTATCGTGGTTTTTTTACATAGAGTTGGGAGTTCAGCATTTTTGTAGAAGTCCGACTCCCGAATCGATAATAAAAACTTTTATTTTTTTAAAATTTTGGAATTAATGTTAAAGTTAAATGTTAAGAAGGCAATTCAATTATATCCTTCAATAATATAACTCCTTACAAAGCGATGCTGCTTTAGCAGCCAATCAATTTAATATTGAGAGACCTTTCTCAGTATTTTGGGATATGAAATTCTGTCTTGGATGAAAAAAAAAATAATGGAAGATCTTTTGAAGCTATTCCATTATTAAGAAAAATTAAGATTTAATTTATTTACAAATATAGGATCTATGTACTTAAAATATACAATTTTTTTTTAAGCTATTCTAGTCAAGTATGTTTTTAAAGTTAGTGCAAACACTACAAATTTAAAATTGTAAAAAAATTCTTTGTTATTCAAAAACTGCTTTTATAGAAGTAAATAAGTTCAATGGGGGCCTGATGGCCGAGTGACAGCGCCCTGTCGCTCGGTGCCACATGCCTCAGTTTCGAATCCCGGCTGTGACATGGATGTTCAGCGAGTTATTCGTAAACCACTTTAAACCGTAGTTTCCTCTCTGATATGATTGTAGAATGTTGGGCATAGTGCTGACAACCCTACCCCGTAAAAGCAAACATATCCTGTCTCGAAATCTGCCAGTAGGCAAACGGCTCCTGGCCCATCATCGGGCGCGTTGATGGTTATGCAGAGTTCAATAAAGTCATGGAAATTATTCCGCAAATTTTACTAAATTCATTAGTCAAAATCCCAGTGCATAAAATTACGGAAAAGAATCAGAAGTCTGCTGCCGGTATAAAAAAAATCAGACTCGGGAGTCGGGAAATTTTTAAGCAAATTACTGACCCCTGAATTTGCATTGAAACTCAAATTTATCACCGAGTTCATCTCTATAAGTACTTTTTGAAAAAGTACTAATTTTAAAAATTTTACTAATTTTAAGCAATTCAAAATTACTAATTTTAAATTCAAAATTCATTACTAATTTTAAATTCATTACTAATTTTAAATTCAAAATTACTAATTAAAATTTTAATCAATTCAAAATTTTACTTTTAAAACATAAATTTTTTTATAATGTATGTTTAATAATTAATTCTAATTGCATTTCATTGATATTTAGAAAGAATAGTGTTTCATGAAATTGGTTTTAATGTCAGCTTCTAATCGAAATATTAAATATGTTAATATTCGAACTTACTTAAAAGGGAATAACTTTTCAGTTATCTGAACAGCCTTTTAAAGCCGAAAATTATCATGTGATCTTTTCAATAACGACAGATCGTTGCCATCGTGCCATATAAAAGCATGCGACTTATTTTGTTTGGTCTTGCAAAAATGTTCGACTGGATTCGCGCCACAAATAACTCTCGTCGTCTGAGAATTCATCTTCTCCGATTTAGTCGTTGGCAGACGATCACCATGCGACTTCCGCGATGACCTTGCTCGATTCTTCACTGGAACCGTAGTGTAACTTCTGGAATTAGAAGAACTTAACTGCTTTAAGTGGAGGAGAAAAAGTTCTTTGAAAGATGTTCACCTTTTTCTTTTAAGAGGAAATTAATCAAAAATAAAAATGAAATAATTATACTAGAACGAGACGAGGAAGCGCAATATTACAGAAACATTT
>BPLR01009466.1:0-15694 GCA_021605095.1 Caerostris extrusa | reverse complement strand
TTGTTTTAAGAACGTCGAGATTCGAAGTCGAAAGATTAAAATGCGTATGTAATGGACGTATATTTGCTTAGTATGAATTTTCGTTATTTGCTTTTGTTGCTTAGAGGTATGCTGTATTAAAAATACGCAGTTGTGCAGAAGTTAAGGCTATGGCTTCTCTTCATCACCCATCGATGGCGCTCTCTTGTGAAAATCAGGGTAATCGTCGATATTTCAAAAATTTTAGCCTTGAAATGCCGTGATTGCATATTTTATCAAATTCTTTTGTGTTGCATGTTATTTGATTCCTTTTATGTCTACCGCCTCGGTTATAATGCAATGAACGATGGAGATTATTGTAGAATTTTATAATTAAATTCCTTGAGGTAAACAATTTTTCATAAAAAAGAAAACGTAATATTTTTTTTCTACTTTCCCTCCTGAATGAAGGATCTGGTTTTTATATCTATAGTGTTTTTCCTTGATTTGACCAGCAATCATCTAATTGTTTCCATTTTGGACAGCGAAACAATTTTTCTTTATTCATCTATAGTGTTGTTTTCAATCGTTTATAAAATTATTCATCCACTCAAGTTCAAATACATTTTTTGATTGTAGTGCATAAAATCTTGATGTTAATGCAGTTGTTTTCAAATATTAATTCAATAATTAAATTTAATTAATTAATTTTATTTTTTTTTTTTAATTATATCTACCAATAGATAGCGATAAACAAAAAATTTTATTTATAAAGAACTTTCTTGTTTTAGGAATTGATTTGACTTTTTATGTTACTTGTTTATTTTAACTGACTCAGTTCGGAACGCATAAAACACTTATTCTGTATCTTTGTTTACGAGTGTTATTTTTCTAAACTGAAGAAATTTCACCAAAGAACGAAAAATTCCTCCTTTTGAAAAGTCTTCTCGAATAGTCCAGTTATTTGGGGGTGTAAAGACTGGATTCGAAAGTATAAGATATTTTAATATGAAATTTAAAATATTGGAAATCGTCTTTTGATTGAATTTCCTACAAAAATATATTCAAAATAGAACAAAAGACATTATGTGCTAAACATTTTTAAATTACAAATTATTTTTCCGATATTGAATTTATAATTAATGTTATTATGAAATTTAATTTTTTTTCTTTTGGTATTTAAAAATTAAAATTATTTATTGTACTTAAAATCCCTGCGAAATTGCATTTTTTCCGTATTGCACAACCAAAGAATATTTTATCCGATTTGTTCGTTTGAAAGCTTTCCGTACAATCGGTGATCCAACTCAATCTGCCAAACGAATTTGTTGCCCAGTAGTAACACACGAGGCAGCTATTAAAAAATCGTTGGTATGAATTTGACCTAAGCCTAACAACCTAAGCGTAAGTTATCTAAACCAACAGTATTCACAAATAATTTGTTAAAAGAATAAAAAACAAACTGAAATAAGTCAGATAGCACATTTGGGCAACTATTAAATTGATCCAAGAGAAATATCAAGAATGGTTTTTTTTATCAATCGCATTGGCAGCATTCAACATTAAAATTTAGATGACCAATTTGTCCCTAATATGTGGCAAAAAAATTATTTTAAAATTGTCAACTTCATCTTCAATATTTTTTTAAGTTGCTATTCTTACGGAAGTATATAAATATAAATTGTTTTTTATGTGTTAAAAATGGATGTCATTTTTAATATACTCGAAGGATATAAATTAATATTCCATAGATGATGTATGCAACAGGAATATTTTTTTTTTTTGTTAACCTACGCAGAATATTTATAAAATAAATTATTTTTATAATTCATTTTTATATTGATAAATATTATCAAAACGCAATCATAAAAAATTATTTCATTTAAGACGATATTATTAGTAAATATACTTTAAATATACACCATAGAAATATAATCGGTCAATACGTGGATCGAATCAGCTGATTAATTAATAATAGCAATATTTTTTACTAATAATACAATAAACAGGTGGTAATTTCACAACAATCATTTTCTTGAAAAACAACATCATTATACGCATTAAATTCATTTTTTTGTTAACATCTACTGCTGAATGCAATGGCCAGATCATTGATGAACAGATTGGTTTGGTTTGTCACTCTACGGGCATTTTGTGCACACTTTGGGCTAATTAGACCGGGACCTACAGCTTAACGTGGATTCCGAACCACTAACAAACATCTATGCCTCCGCCAGGATGCGAATCTGAAGCTTGTGGTACCAAAGGCCAGAGCTGCTAGCCAATTGGTTGATGTACAGAGAACAATAACATTGAATCCATTTTACTCATTTAGAAATTAGTATATCTTTCAAAATCAACCCAAATTTCACTGATAGTTTTTTTTTAAATATATATATTATTTTGTTTCCAAACCCACGTTAGAGTTATATAACGTCCTGTTGTAGTGCGTATGAATTTAAGGAAAACAAAATTACACAACAATAAAAAATACAGTAAAAAAATGGCAACGATAAGTAATAATAAATTAGATGCACCTGTTATGCAGAAAATATATTCCTTAAAATTGAAGTTAAAGGTTATTCAGTTGTAACTTGTAAATAATCGTCATAACAGCATTTTAGCGTATAATATTCTAACTTTTCGGAGAAAATTTCTTGCAAATATGTTTGCTTCTCGTAGTTTCCCAACCTCAAAAGTATGGAAATGTTATGTATGTGGAAGAATATTTTCAAATCTAGAACAATTAAAACAACATTGTCATCAACAACATCGAAACCTGCCTTATGTGTGTGATCTTTGCGGGAGAGCAATTAAAGATTATCGTAACTTCAAGAAACACCAGTTTGTTCATACCGGTGAGAGACCTCACGTTTGCCCACACTGCGGGAAAGCATTTGGAGAAAAAGGTAACCTAAATAAACATAAGATACAAAAAAGCCTTATTGTTGTAACGAGTGCAGGAGATGTTTCAAATGCGAACAAGATTTCGAGAGGCATAAGCTAGCTCATGCAGAAGCAAAAACTCAGGTTTGTGAATCATGCAGGATGATATTCGAATATGAGAGTCAATTAAAGAGCATATGATATCTCATACAGATATACGACCTTATGTTTGTGAGATTTGTAGTGAAGCATTTAAATACAAACACAATTTGGAAAGGCATGTGAAAAATGTTGCCAAAGTTCGCCTGCCAATACAAGTCGTGCGCTCATCTGGAGACCCGATCCCAGACCTCATGTGAATGCAGAGAAAAAATAGTGTTCTTATCAAAATTTATATGCGAAAAAAATGAAATTTGATTCTTCATTAATCATCGATTTCACAAACAAAAAATGACTTCCTTACTACAATACCTAAAAAAAAACGTTGTATTGTATAACGTGTAATAATAAGGATGTACTATGAAGAAATTTTCTCCCAATTCCTGAAAGTTTGTTTTCAAATGACATATTTAAATTTAAAAATATCATGAAATCATTTTTAACTTTATAAATGACAAAAATCTGGGAATAACAATTTTATTCTGTGTGTAGAACAACATGATTTGTAAAGAAACAATATACTCGATTTGCTCTTTTCAGTAACAGGCCTGTATTTTGACAAATATCTCGAATGCATTATTTAAGAAATTAATTTTTATAAATGTTTTGAGCTTTTAAATGTCATGAAAATTTTTCATAGTGAAACAGTTTTTTTTTTTTTAGAAAAATTGTAATTTTTAAAAAATTTTTTTAAATATTATATATAGTTCATTTTAAATATAATATTAATTTATTTAGTTTAATTCAATTTTAATTTATAACCGATAAAATTTTAAACAAATAATTTTATGCTTATGTTTTACCAAACTGTACTATTTGTTACCTACGAATTTGTGTAACCTTTAAGTGTACAAATGTTTTGTTATATTTCTTTGTATGCGTATTACTGTTAGTTTATATCCTTCTGTATTGTTACTTTCATGCACAAAATAATTAATATATATTCTTCATAAAAGAGATGTATCTGTTTTAAGAATTTTGTAATTTTAAATTTATGCTAATATGTCAAACAAAATAAAGATTCGAATTTATTAAAAATGATTGTAATTTGTTATTAATTCAGAAGTAACAAAACGTATTTAATTATATAAAAATTACTACAAGCAGATATATCATACTAAAGGGATTCTATGAACTTTAACTATTTTCTTTTAGTTTTTAAAATATTTTTGATAATTTTAAATTTGATTTTTATAAAGATCATAGTACACATTACTAAACAATTTGTTTCAATGCATTAAATACAGCAATTTTTCAAATAATTCTTTTATTTTTTAAACTTAAAAATGAAACAAATTTTACTTTCAGAATAATATTTTAAATGTGAATTTATTTTTAAAATCGCGTTTGTTAGGAAAACTGTTTTTTAGATTTTTCACTATTTTTAAAAACGTAAATAAATCATTATTTTTTAAATGAAGAAAATTCTAAATGTATACATTTCATTTTTTTCAAATTTCAAATTAATATATTTAAATTAATTCCTTTGTTATATTTCAGGTAACTTGTTATTTTATACAGTGTGACTTTATAATATAAAAATTGGTGAAAACGAAATTATATTATTCGCAGTCTGGTCTTAAATTACAACTTTTCAGGCTGTAATCATGTTTTTATAACTGAAATACATCAATTCTATGTTTACAATTTGTAATTTTGTAAAAGATACGGTAATTTCCCGTAACTTGAAACGTATTTCAATATCCGTCTTTCGTTCTATAATCCTCAATGCGCTGGACAAAGTTTCGACCAATTTAAATTAACAAACAAAAATAAGTTTAAATGAATTAAAATGACAATCTTACTATAAACACGTAATACAAAAAAATTTTAAAGTCAATTTGACTTTTTTTCAACTTTATTGCAGAAAATTCCTTTACAAATAAAGTTGAAATTTTCCTCTTACATCTGGCGCCATCTATTATTAGATACATGCAACTTAAATCTAAAAAAACTAAATTAAATAATTAAATTTAATTAATGAATTAATATTTGAAAAAAATGTATTAACATCAAGTGTCATCCACTACAAGTTCAAAAAAATGTATTTGAACTTGAGTGGATGAATAAAAAGTATTTTATTAACGACTTAAATTTGAATAAGATATATATATATATAGGGAGAGTGTGAACTAATAGTAGGAATTTAATAATGGTAATAAAAAAAAAGTAAACAGGTGAAAAACAACTTCCAATGCTTAGAGGAAGGATGAAGCCAAAATATTTCTTAAGAATATTGTAGGAAGACATACAAAAGCTGTAAATATCCAAATAACTTTCAGTCAAGGAAATAAGATCCATAAATATTCAGGTGTTATTTCGGAACGAATTATGTTCCATTTGTCATACAATTCATCCTAACATAAGAGTGAATGCTAACTGAACTGCTTCAAAAGAATTAATAAGTCACATCTTCCCTTTTTTGAATATCTTTTATGTTTGTCCACAGACAAAAGTTAAAATACCAAATAAACAACTGTCAAGGAATTATAAGAGCATAAATATTTAAACATTTCACCCTTTCACTTAACTGAATTATGTTCCATTTTTCATACAATTCATGTTTTCCATGAATGTTACACAAAATTGGTATGGCAAAATAGGGTCCAATGAATTTTCTCATTCTTTCTGTGATGATTAACTGCAGGTTCTTGATCCATCAACACAGAGGTCTTTGTTAGTGGTTTGGAATCAGAAATAGCCTAAAGTGTGAAAAAAAAAGTGAGAAATTAAGATCCAATTGCTGTGATTAAGGCGATGACTAAAACTGAATCTGATGTGATTTTCGCCACTTTCGCGGAGAATGAAAATATTAAAGTGATCAAATGAATCTCCTATTTGAAGCGTGCACTGATGGCCAACTGGTTAGCGCTCTGACTTTTCGTACCACATCTATTCCAGGTTAGAATCATGGCGGTGGCATGGATGATTCTTAGTGGTTCGGAATCCACTTTAAACTGTAGGTCCCGGTCTGTTTATTTCATGTGCATAAAATGAAAGTGAGAGACAAACCAAACCAAACCTCGGTTAATGAATTTCGGTTTCGATAGGAAATAGAACTCTGTTTTTAACTCTTAATCAGAAATATTTTCATTGACTAAATAATTGTGATTTGTTATCAGGATTTTCTGCAGTGTTTTATTTTATTATATCAATTTATATATTTTTATTTATACATTTATTTTACTCTTTTGAACACGAGAAATAATTGAGGGTTTTTTTTTTTATTTTATTTTTGCTGCACAATTATGTAGAAGACGGGGAAAACCTGCATTTTCAATCAGTAAAGAAGAATCAGTATGCTTGTGATATCTATCAAAATTGATTTCCAATTTTTAAGCCATTACCTCTTGAGTATGCAGATGAAAAATCAGAACAATTTTATGAAAGAGAGAGTTAAGCACTACAAACGAAGTTCGAATTATAAGATCTACTTTCAGATACTCATATAGAATCAAAATAATCTTGCTAAATAAAATTCCTGTAGTCAAATTCAATATAACAGATTTAGGTGCATCTTCGAGACCATCGGTACATAGGACTTTGCTACTACTATATTTTGACTCAATATAACGTATTTAAACTCAGACTGCTATTGACCCCATCCATGTTTGCACATGGCAAAAAAAAATTGTAAAAAAAAAAAAAAAAAAGATGTGCATATTTTTTTAACTAAAATATAAAATTGATAGAATTTTTAAACTTGTAAATCTCAGGTTAATTTATGTTGAAAAAATAGATAATATTTAATAATTTTTGCAAATTTACTAATTTGAAAACGAATTTTATTAAAATCAACCCAAATTTCAATTATAAATTATGAAAGATTTTCTGGATTTTAGTTTCTAATCTATGATTAAGTTCGTGATATAGTGCATAGTTCGTTTAGAAAAAAAATGCCTCAAAAGAATTAATGTAAATATAATTGGCAACACAAATGTAACTATACATATTATTTAAAACCATGTTCAATAAATGCCGAACAGTTACAAGTTATAAAATTATTTGACACACACTGTTTTAAATTTTCCTTTTTAAAATTAATTATTTTAGCAAAGTCTTCAACATGTCTTCTTCGGATACGGCACCATTTGAAGAATCATTTAAATGCAATTGAATGTGGAAACAATTCGAACTTCCTAAAGATTTAAAAGACATTTCTCCAAAGAACATCTAAAACAGCGTCACCAGTGTCGATACTGTGAAAAAGGAGATATCATCTAAAGAGTAATCTGAAAGACATGAAAGAATTCATACAGAAGAAAACATTTTGTTTGCTGAAATCTGTGGAAAAATTCACTCAAAAGCAAGCATTGAAAAGACATGAGAAAATTCATACAAATAAGGAAAAGAGTTATTTATGTGAAGAATGTGGAAAACATTCATAATCACTCGAGAGAATATGTGGAAGATCACAAAAAATTGCATACCGGACAAATGAATTATTTTTGTGAAGAATGTGGCAGAACATTCTCTTACAAGTCATATCTACGTATAATACGCAATTCATTCAGAATAAAGGCCTTACCTTTGTGATAACTGTGGGAAAAGCATTCAAATTAGAACACCATTTGAAGGAACATATGCAGTCTTGTATCACTGAGAAGCCTGGAAAACTCGGAGAAGGCGTATGTCCACCTGAAGACTCATCGACAACTCCCGAGGACACGCCCAGCCCATCAGCTAGTCAAACATCTCTTGCAGAGGGAAAATCACTCTTAACAAAATGAACATAGTAATAATAGAACACAAAAACTTATTTTGCATTGTGATTTTAAAAATATGAAAATGTAATTTCCTTTACTGTCCCTTACAATATTTTACACACAATAATGAAATATAAAAAAAATAATTCCCTCTAAATTGAATTAAGATCCTTCTGAATGTGTAATTTAGTGTATTTAAGCACGTTCAACTGTATGAAATGTAAGATCAATTGGATAGAAAAATAGTGTTTTTTTAAATAAAAGACAAGCATTATATTTAATGCAGCATAGGTATTCTTTTTAAACCTGAAAAATAGTTTTTAAAGGATTTTTAAGATTTGAGTGTTTGAATGTTATTTATAATGAATCATGCATTTTAATTAATCAACTTGAATTGAGTAGGGCTTGAATGGTCGAGTGGCTAGCGCTCTGGCTCTCGGTACCACAGGTTTCGGGTTCGATGTCCCTTTGCCATGGATGTTGTAGTGGTTCGAATCCACTTTAAACCGTAGATCCCGGTCCCAATAGGATCGTTGAACGTTGCGGGGTCATTGTTACTCTGCGTCCGTGGCTTATCTTCAAGTTACACGCGCCCCCTGGGTAATACAATGTGAGTAACGTCTGTGCAGCGCTTGCCTTAAGGCATCCAGGACGTGAATGTCTGTTTGCCAGATGCATTGAAAAAAAGTAATACATTTAAATATGAATAAATATAATACTTGAATATGAATACATTTTTCAATATTATTTTTTGCATCTAAATTTCTTTCCGTGTAAGGATCCGCAGATTGCAAATATACGCGATGTAATTCGTAAGGAATTGAACCACTCAGTTTTGTCGGATCACGAGTATAGATATTTTTATTAACTGGGAAAGTGAAATCAAAATAATATGAAAATAAGAATATATTTTGTAAATGTCCCAATTTTGATTTTTTTTTTTTTTTTTACGGATTTTAGTTTTAACAGTATTTATATAACCTTTAAAAATTACATAATCATATAAAAGAAAAAACCTGCATTTGTTATTCAGATTCGTGTTTAATCTCCATTACATTGATGAATGCTAGTATTTCATTCGTTCGCAACATTCATTGAACTTAAATAAATAATTTTAATTAATTTTTTTTGTAAAATTTCCTTTATGATATCAGATTCCCATGTAAAATGCTCAAAATATGTGTACATTTATCTTCGAGATGCATCTTGGGTTTCGAGATTCTATCAGAAAGAAACAGAATTTTTGCTTTTGAAATACAAAATTTTAACCTTAGTGTCATTTGCGAAGCGAAAAATTTTAGAATCAGTGAATATGGCTTATCTAAGGTTTGTTATTTAAATAATATATTTGTAGTTTTTAGCAAATCTGAATATTAAAACTTCACAAGCGTTATTCTCTGTTTGGTTATAAATATAGAAATATATATAGCATACTTAAAAATGAAATTAAATTTTAAAAAATATGTTTCATAATATTTTTTATCTATAAAATATTAGAAAACTAAAAATATTCAGATTAGTTTCAAATAGAGTTTTTCTAAGAAACAATCTAAGAGTCTCAAATTTTTTTGATTTGCTCCGTTGAAGGCCAGCCATAGAGCAAAGAAAATTAGGATATTGCCTTCTAAGAAGACAACCAGTTGAATCTACCCAGTAATTATGTGCCGCGATGTAGATGACAGGTTTGGTTTGGTTTGTCGCTCTACGGTCATCTTGTGCACACTCTAGGCTAAAACAGACCTTGACCTACAGTTTAAAGAGGATTGCGAACCACTACAAACATCCATGTCACCGCTGGGACTCGAACCCGAAACCTGTGGTACCGAGTGCTAGCTACTCGGCCAGTCAGGCCCGTACCTCACCAAGCAGCCCGAATAGTGATGTAGATCGCTGAATATGCATTGAAAACCCCAAAGATGTTTTTCTTTACTGAAAGCTGGGATTATAAAGGATGCCAATTATATAATCGAGGTTATACTCTTTAGTGGGACACGACATTCTTATACCATAATTCTATCTATTAATTTAATTCTATCGATTATCCTGTATAATGAGTCGATCAGTTTAGAAAATTCACAAATCATTTGTAAGAAAATAATTTTAAATTTATTCTTGTAAACTGCTTGAAATAAATAAATTTATTTATTTAAATTGCATTATATATATGGCTCGTGTTGTCGTTCAGAGCCTGCATTCTTTTCGGTTGCCTTATAACATTCACCGACGTATTTAAACAACTGTGAAAATATTGAAGCTGAAATATGCACTGCATTAGGAAAGTTTATAAATACACTGAAGTGACAAAAGTCATGGGATAGCAATATGCAAATTTTCAGATAGCAGTAGCATCGCGTAGAACAGGTATAAATGCGCAGTGCTTTCGCAGAGCTTACATTTTTGTTCAAGTTATTCATGTGAAGAGGTTTTGACGTGATGATGACCGCACGACGGAATTAACAGACTTTGAACGCGGAATGTTAGTTGGAGCTAGACGCATGGGTCATGCCATTTCGGAAATCGTTAGGGAATTCAACATTCCCGGATCCACTGTGTCAAGAGTGTGCCGAGAGTATAAAATTTCAGGCATAACATCCCACCATGGACAGCGCAGTGGTCGACCGCCTGCACTTAACGACCGAGACCGGCGACGTCTGCAAAGAGTCGTAAATTCTAACAGACAAGCAACACTGCGTCAAATAACCGCAGAAATCAATGTGGGACGTACAAGGGACATGTCTGATAGAACTGTGCGGAGAAATTTGGCTTTCTTGGGCTATTCCAGCAGAAGACAGACTCGAGTGCCTTTACTGACAGAACGACATCGCTTGCAGCGACTCTCGTGGGCACGTGAGCATATCGGTTGGTCCCTAGATGAATGAAAAACCGTGGCCTGGTCCGATGAGTCACGATTTCAGTTGGTAAGAGGTGATGGTAGGTTTCGAGTGTGGCACAGACCCCACGAAGCCATGGACCCAAACTGTCAGCAAGGCACTGTTCAAGCTGGTGGTGGCTCCGTAATGGTGTGGGCTGTTTTTTCATGGCATGGACTTGGTCCTCTGGTGCGACTGGACCGAACATTGACTGGAAATGCTTATGTTCAGCTACTTGGAGATCACTTGCAGCCATTCATGGACTTCATGTACCCAAACAACGATGGGATTTTTATGGATGACAATGCGCCATGTTACCGGGCCACAACTGTTCGCGATTGGTTTGAAGAACATTCTGGACAATTCCAACGAATGATCTGTCCACCTAGATCGCCCGACATGAATCCCATCGAGCATTTATGGGACATCATCGAGAGGTCTGTTCGTGCCCAAAATCCTGCACCATCAACGCTTTCTAATTATGGACGTCTATCGAGACAGCATGGCTCAATATTCCTGCAGAAGACTTCCAACGACTTGTTGAGTCCATGCCACGTCGAGTTGCTGCACTTCGCCGGGCGAAGGTGAGCCGACACGATATTGAGAGGTATCCCGTGACTTTTGTCACTTCAGTGTATATATTATCTGTTAAGAGAAATATAACAATGACATTTTTTAAATACAAGCAATCAATGATAAACAATAAAATTTATGACATGACAAATACATCAGTATTATTTTAAATAATCATTTTAAACATTCTGAATTTCGTCTAAAGATTTCATATCAATATATAAATTCTATGTAATTTTGAGTAGTTTTATAGCCTACTTAGAAATAAGCTGTCAATGTGTGGGTTATATTATCTGGTTAAGTAATAAGAGCAAATATTGTTTCTAACAATGTAATAAACAGATGTTTGCAGCCCAACAGTATCATACCTCATAAAGTAATCATGAATATATCATGTGTAATAAAATGCCCGATATAATAAGGTAGTTGCATTAGTGTTCGCATTATTGTTTTTTAACATCTACTGATGCATGCAATGGACAAATGGTTGATGATTAGAGAACATTAATTTTGTAATTATGTGATTTTAACGTTAAAATGTATGCTGCACTTTGAAAATAATTTAATAATTTTGAAAGGACTATACATTTCAAAATCAAACCAGATATTCACTGATGATTTTTAAAACATTTCAAATATTTTATTTTCAAGTTCTTCAATAGAATGCGATTTCATCCTCATTTGCGCGTATGATTTTAAGGAAAACAAAACTAGCAGCCACAAAAACTACAGTAAGAAAATGGCAATAGTACAATAATAAATTAGATGCCATCCTTTTATGTATAATATACATATTCATTCGTTGATGTTTGAGGGTTAAAAATTAGTCCAATGATTACTTCGCAAGGCAACCATCATAAATTGTTTGAGCATATATTTTTAATTTTTATAGCTCTTCAATATGTCTACGTCCACTACTGTCCAAACCACAGAATTTCGGAAATGCAATGTATGTAGAAAAGCATTTCTACTTTTAGATAGTTTAATAAAACATTGCCATCAGCACCATCCACGTGTGCCTTATATGTGTGACATTTGTGGGAGAGCAATGAACGATTTGGGTAACTTCACGAAACACCAGTTGGTTCATACCGGCGAGAGATCTCACGTTTGCGAAGGCTGCGGAAAACATTCGCACAGAAAGTTAACATGAAAGTACACAAGAGAACTCATACAGAAAAGCCTTTCTCTTGTAAAGAGTGTAACAGAGCTTTCAAAGGCGAAAAAGATTTTGAGAGGCATAAGGTAACTCACACAGAAGAAAATCCTCACATTTGTGAAATGTGCAACCAAGCATTCAAAAACAAGAGTAAATTAGAAACACATATGCTGTCTCATACAGAGGAAAAGATCATTTTTGTGAAGTGTGCAGAAAAGCGTACAAATACAAGTGTACTTTGAAGAGGCACGTGGCAATTCATTGCCAAAAATCACCGGTAACTGCAAGTGAAACATTCATCTGGAGATACGTCCCAAACCTCATGTAAAGACACGGAAGAAGAAAGTTTTAAATTTCATAAAAAAGTAAGCATCAACCACACAGAAGTTTTAAATTTTTTTAATTAAATAAATCTGGGAACAATTTTACTTTTTTAGTTTTAACATGATTTTAAGAAATGATACTCGATGTGGATTTTTAATATCAGGTCAGTATTTAAAAAAAATTCCGCATGAATATTGTTTAATATTTTTTAAAAATTAACTTTTATCTTTCGCTTTTTAATTTTCATGGAATTATTCTCATTGTGAACCATTTTATTTAAGGAAAATTTTTAAATTTTATAGTTTTTAATGTCTGTATTTTTATGCGTATATAAATAGTTTAAAAATATTTTGTTGTATCAGTAATGCTGTTACCTTCATGTTTAGAGTTGTTCTTAGTTTACAAAAATTCATATATTAAAATGGTTGCCTTTTATGTATAATTTAAATTAAATTTACAGTAAAATTTTTAATATTTTAAAAGAATACTTGTTTTTACCAAAATGTACTATTTATGAACTAAGATTTTAGTTTGTAGATATTTAAATGTCTTCCAATATCTTATTTTGTGTAAGTATACTCTTATAAATGTTTTATAATATTTGTTCGTATTTTTATTATTGTTATTTTAAAACGTTTGGTGTTAAAGGAGTTGCTTCTATTGTAATATTTGTGTAGTTTTTAAATTTGTTTTTAATGTATTTAAACAAAATAAATTAATTTTTTTTTAAGGAAACCAGAGTAATTCATTATTAAGTCAAACATAATTAAATTTATTTAAAAAGGAATTTTCGTAAACTGAATTTTTTTTATATATTTCTTTTATTACAGTGTACAGATTCCCCCTAAATTTTCTAAAATTTAATTTTCTCATTAAAATTATCATCAGTTTTAAATTTTAATTTCCAAACAAACTTACAATATTCCTTATCAAATAGGTTTCAATGCAATAAATATAGAGATTCTTAAAATAAAAATGATTTATAATATTAAAAATTAAGAATATTTAATACAAAAGTAAGTGATATTTATTGGAGAAAAACATCTATAACACTATCATACTGGAAACTCTGCTTTTGACTTGGAAAAATAACTCTAAATATCGTGAATCTCTTACTGCATGTAATTTCTAAAATGTGTTCTATTGTAATACGCATTACGTACAATGTTCCACAAGTAGCAAATGGAAGATTTTTGAAGAAATTTGTTGTCCTTTACGTTTAGAAGCATTTAATATCTGACAGTTTACTATATGCAACAAAGTGACCTACTAATAGATAATTTGAAATACAGGTTTCAATAATCATATTTATTATTAGTAATAATCTCCTTCAAAACAAAATTGCGTGCATTTCATTTTTGCACTTTAAATAATTCTGCGAATTGGAATTCCGCGACAGAAATATTTTCTTTAATCTAATATAAAAACATTAGAATTAGTAACTTGAGGGAATTAATCGGATTTACACGAGTTTTTCAAACATGAAAACCATCTTTGACTGATTCATGAAATATAAGAATATTCATACATCCGTATCATTAATTTACTATTACCTATTTCTACCAATTTACAATATTGCACTCTATTTTTACCTATTCCTTACCAAACTTGAATTCGAAACCACTTGAAGAGTAGTGTTACAGATTTGAATGTTAATAATAAATTATATATAAACGATTTTCTAACTTGTGATAGTATTTAACATTTCAGTTTAATAAATGTTGTTACACTGAATTAAGAATAAGAAAATTAAACTTATTTTTAAAAGGTAGAATAAACGTTGCATATAATATAAACAAATTTGACACTTCAAAGGTCGTGACGATTAGTCTGTTAATCATTCTTTAAACTAATTAGACGCATAATATACGCTTTTGCAAAAAAAAGAAAACTGACACTTTATTCAATATCGCAGTTTTTAGATTTTGATTATCATCAATTATGTAAATTATTAATTCAAACACAATATAGCTTTTTTATAATTTTCTGCTCATTTTTAAATAATTAATTTTCCATAAATTTAATACTTTCATGTTTATATTTGGGCATAAAGTTTTACTAAATTATATTCCATCATTAATTGCATGTTGGGTATTTTTAATCCAAACATACAAAAAATTTTTTTTAATTGAAGAAAATATCTACTAATACCAGAATATATCAATAATATATATAGAAATGCGTCTTTTTATAGATTATGTAATACATAATTTTTCAAGAAAATATTTTTCTTTTTATTTCAAATTTGTTTTCCTATTTTGTGCCATTAAATAATTTTATTAGTACCCTTACTGCTACTCCTTCTTTTTTACAGAGAAAAAAATTAAAATTAATTCATTCAGAAATTAAAAATATAAATGAATTCAGAAGAAAAAAAAGTATATATAAATTTAGTAAAATACGATTATATAGTGTAATAATTTATGTATAAGTACAACAAACAGTGTGGACATCACAAATATGCCCAGGACAACGCAGTGGAGTTTTTTAACCAATGATAATTTGCACTTAGACTGGCTGCATCGTACCATGATCTGATGGCAAGCTTCTGTACATCAGAAAATTGAAAGCCTTATTCATTGGCAATAATAATAATTAATTGTTTGGCATTAATATAGAATAGCGTAGTAGACTATAATCCCACAACCCATTTTCGCTCCTTCATTTCTTTTGAAAAGGAGTTTATATTCTACAAGATAATAAATGGTGGCACATTTCAAACATTTGCATTATTGATAAGAAAAATATTTTTCCAATAGTAATAAAATCTGTCATAATGGTAAACTGAAAAAATAAGAAAGTAAGGTTAATAATAACTTTTATTCAACTAAATAACTTTGCGATTTGTTGTCGTTTACTGCATAGGGTTAACTTAAATTTGTGATTTTTATATTCTAATACATATTTTACACTTGAAAACTAGAAATAATTGAGGTTTCATTTTTGTTGCATAATTACATAGCAGACAGAAAGCAAGTCCTGTTTTCAAAGTGAATTTGCAGTATCACAATGCTCGTGATATCTATCAAAATTGATTTTTATTATTAAGTCATTATTTC
>BPLR01009465.1:0-13721 GCA_021605095.1 Caerostris extrusa | reverse complement strand
ATTTTAAATTACTATGCAAAAATTCATGCATTCACATTTGAGGTATTACCTTCAAACCAAAAACAAACTTTTAAAATAAATCTGTACCTTTTCAATAATGACGACAATGATTAATGCAGCCCAGCACAAAAGCTTAAAGAAAAAAAGGGCAACAGCTCCAACTTCGATTCATGTTGCCTCTTTTTAAAAGACAACTTCTAATTGATTTTTTTTAACTTCCTTTCTCTTCTTGTAGGGATAAAAAAAGTTTCCCTTCTCTTTATTCAAATTTCCCCAAGATTTTCCTCTTGGAACTCTCCATCCAATAAATCTCTTATGGCGATCATTGGAGTTGAGTTGTCTTGTAGCTTCTGGAAGCCAAGTGCTTTACCTACAAAGGCGGGACGCAATCAAGACTCGACCGGAAAGTGTGCAAAGAAACCTCTCCTTGAAATGCAATGCCGTCTGAGAAATGACTGCTCGAGTCTCGCGGATTTCTGCATTCATTCATTGGAAGACCAGGTGTGTTCACTGATTCCTCTTGTTCTGTCTGGACTTTCTTCTGGCGAAACAAAATGAATTGCTATTTTTGGCTCGGAATAACTTCACGCTCGTATTGTTAAAAACGGAACTGTTGTAAGTTAATGGGGCCGCGGAAGGCAGTTTATTAATCGCATAAATTTGTCGTATTTTTTTTTGTTCCACCAAACGAATTATCGTTTGTAAAAAATATTGTGAAGCTGAAAAGAAGCAAGAACGTTTGGTGAAAGGAAAAAGTAAAACAATTTTTTTAATTGGATACGTTTTTAATAGCATATTATTTATTTTGCATACGATACATTTAAATGTAATAATATGAGATAGTACTTTTATTCCTAATGAATACTTTTAAAACATTTTATGTTATAAATATCCGAAATATCCAATAGCATGTCGATGATGATTGATGATCTGCATGAAATGTGAATAAAATGAGATTAAAGATATAATTATTTGTGTGATTGATTGAGAAACCACTTTAAAATGAGGGTCTCAGTCTGTTTAGCCCTCGTTGTGCCCAATATGACCATAGAGCGACAAACCAACTATTTATTAGTGCAACAACCCCATTGTCGGCCAAGGCCTTCTACCTACTGGTAGAGATGGAGATGAACAAAATATGTCTTTTTAACGAGGCAGTGTGGGGATTTCAGCCCCATGTCCAACTTTCTACAGTCATATTAGAGCTTGGGGGCTTTCTGAATGGTCGAGCGGCTAGCGCTCTGCCACTCGGTACAACAGATTTCGGCTTCGAGTCCAGGTGGTGTCATGGATGTTTGTAGTGGTTTGGCGTCCACTTTATCACCGTAGATCCTGTTCTCATATGACTCTATGAGAATCACAGAGCACAATCAGATTTCTTCTCACCAATATTATTCCCAAACTGTAAAGGGGGCAACCTTCAGCTCTAGGCACAATGATGTGTGGTGTGGTATGGTGTAATAGTAGTACACATATTAGACCTGGGACCTACGGTTTAAAGTTGATTACGAACCATTGCATCATTCATGCCATCGTCGGGTTTGGTTTACCGCTGTAAGATCATTTTAGCTTTAGGCTAATTAGACTGGGACCTACAGTTTAAGATCGATTCCGAACCAATTCTACTACTACAACACACCACACATCACATCATTGTGCCTAGAGCTTAAAATGGATTCCGAACCCTCTAATAAACATTCAGATCCCATTCAGGTTTCGAACCAGAAGCCTATGGTAACAAAAAGGGAGAGTGCTATGAACTGGCCATCAGGCTGCGTCATCGTCCGACCTCGAATCCAAACCTGTGGCACCGAGAGCCAGTCACTGATTTCAGGCATCATTTATGTAGTTACTACGGTGCCTAAAAAGTAAGACCAATTATTTTTTTTTCAAAATTCTTTTATTTGTTCTTCCAAATTTATTGCATTGCCTTCAAAGTAATTTTCTCCGGACACAATGCACTTAAGCCAACCTTTTTACTAATCCTCAATGCATGCTAAATAGTCATCGGTAGAGTTGGCCTTCAAAGCGCGCGACGTTTCACGTTGAATCTCTTCAAACGACTCAAAACGGTGTTCCCGTAGAGGTTTTTTGATACTACAGAGTAGTCAGAAGTCGCCCGGTGAAATACGGTGGTTGTGAAAGATATGAATATCATTTTTGGCAAAAATTTCACGAAGAATCAATGCAGTGTGAGCTGGCGAATTCAGTGATGTCGGCACCAATCGAGATTTGAAGTGTTTGAGGCTCAAAATGGAATTGACCGATCCTTTTGAAATTCCAACATCATCAGCAAGGTCTCTAATTATAAATCGACTGCTTGCAAGCATTAATCTTTAATTTTTTGGACGTGAATTTCATAGATTGAGGTAGATGGTTGACCAGAGAGGCTCTTCTCGTCTTCAACTCGTTCTCTTCCGTCTTCTTTTGAACTGTTTTCACCACTTCTAAACATTTCTTTCCGATATAGGAATGCTCACCGTATGCCTTCTGCAACATTCTATATGATTCCGCAAACAAATTTTAATGCAAGTTCTTTTGTTCAATTAAGACATATCAAAATCGCTGGAATCAGTTCTTAACGTCTCACAAAGCCAAGCGTAACTCAAACACTAATATACATTTGATCTGAAATTTCCTACAGATGTCAAGGACAGTGCAACAACCTGAAAAAGAAATTTAAATTCCATATTCCCTGGGAAATTTAAATTGAAAATTGGTCTTACTTTTTTTTGGACACAGTAGTTTTTGTCGTTTCTTGAGGAAAGTTTGCGGGAAACGAATAAAAACAATTTTAGTTTCCTTGGTCGTCCAAATGTTTACAAATGGCGAAACAAATAACATATTAGATATGAAGTATAAGACAAAAATATAGAACGTTTAAGAATTATAACACAATTCTAGTCATTCGTAATTTTTTGCATACGATTTTTGAACGACGTTATGACGTCATTTTAATGTCATGACGTCATCCGTAATTTTTAGCAGAGGACTTGACGAATATAATATCTACTCTAGTCATTTGAGTTTTCATTTAATTTGCTTACATTAATAATTAGTAATAATAATATAATCATAATAAAATAATTATAATAGAATAAAATCCATATTATATATACCATAAAAATACATACATTAAAATGAATTTTACTCTTAATTACAATAACCCATTTAGCATAAGACATCATTAAAAATGGCATTTTTAAAAATCTATAATTTCTTAAACATTTCTTATTAATCAGACGTACAAAAAATAGTTGACTGCAGAAACAGTCAAAAAGAATTTTACAACAAAACAGAATAAATAAAATAGGAATTAGATAATAACAATTTAGAAGTAAGTAGTTTAGAGTTAAATAAATTAACTCATGTAAATGAACTTTTAAAATGCTCAAAAACAAATAAATAAATAAAAGCATATTTACTGTTTATTACGGGAAAGTTTGTAGAAACGACTAAAAACTATCTCTTTTTTTTCTTTTTCATCCAACTGTTTACAGCTGGCGAAATAAAAATATATTAAATGTGTATGTAAAACACAAAAACAACGCAAACTGGGAATACGTCAAGATTTATAACGCCATTTATTTATTCATAATTCTTTTGCATACGATTTTTGGACGAAGTTATGACGTTATTGTAATGTCGTGACGTCATACCTAATTTTTAGCAGACGATTTTTAGATCTCACTAGTTTGAAATTAAAATTTAACTACAAAAAAAAAGATTTTGATTAAATTTAAAAAAAATAAATAAAAATATCTAATTAATAATAAATATAATAAATATAAATTTAAAAATAATTAAATAAATCATTAAATAATTTTGATTAAATTTAAAAAAAATAAATTAAATTTATAAATAAATAAAAATAATAAGATTTGATTTAATTTAATAAACATAAGATTTTTTTTTTCTTAATTTTTGGCAACGCTCGAAATAAAAGATAATGATTTTCTAGAGTATTATTAAGAAATAGACAGAGATGCATGAAGTTCTTATTTTTATAAAGATATGAAAATAAACCAATACACAGAGAGTTTTTGCATGTATGTATCGTCCGAAATTTTTTCTCTCTAGCGCGCATGCTCATAGAAAAAGCATTATTACAGATACGCAGCGCAATTTCCTATGAGCATGCGCGCTAGAGAGAAAAAAATATCGGACTATAAAAAATACGATATGCAAAAACTCTATTAATAGAAATTGAAATAAAAAAATACTATTATATATGTTTTTTTCATTTAAAAACAATTAAAAATTAAATTAATTATTGATTTAATTTTTTAAATTGTTTTAATTCATTATTAAATTAATAATTAATTATTTAAAAAAATTGGGCACCAATAAATATAAACATGTTATAAATCGATTATAATGAAGTCTTTACTGTATGATGCATTTTTCGAAAATTGTAGCAAAAAATGAATCTTTTATATTCTTTAATAAATTTAACCTATTATTATTACGTGAAATAAACTAATATTATGTGAATTGTATGCTATTATCATTATGTGAATTATTATGAAATTTAATGTATTATTATCTGAGAATAAATTAACATTAAGGGAATTATAAGTTATTATCATTATGTGAAATATTATGAAATTTAGCCTATTATTATGTGAATTCGTGTAATAATTACAATCTAGTGTCAATATATTTACACATGTAAAAAAAAAATTTATTTGCAAGATTAAAAATTTTGTTAATTAATCTGAGTACAATAAAAATCACACTATCTTATTTTTATTTTGTGCAAGTTTTTATTTTGTGTGTTTCATTTGAATGCATTTATTTAACTTCACAAAAGATTATTCTTAAAATAAAAACGCTTATTTTTTCAGTAAAATTACGAGTGAGTTTAATTTTTGTTAAATTATGTGATTTAAAATGTTTGATGAATTTATTGCTTTAAAAAATTCGAAAGGGCATTACGCGGCACAATTGCACAATTGCTGTATTATTCATTAAAAGCCTGCATTTACAGATAGAAAGGTATATTACAAGATTAAACAAGCACATAATACAGAAATAGATTTCGTTGTCACAAATTTTTATTATGCATCATCACTCTGTTTACAGAAATCAGGAAATGAGATTTTACTTAACACCACTTTAAAAATAGATAAAAATATGAAATTTTCAGAAGGACATTCTTTAAAAAAAAAATATAATTAAAAACTAGAAATATAAACATAATAGAAACTTTCGAAAATTACTAGAAATCTAAAACAATTTGCATAACAAAAATTATTTTGTAAAGAAAAGTCGTTAAAAATATTCTGATGGAATAAATTCTATTCATTTATATTAAAAAAAATAGTTTAATCAGTATTTCAAAAAGTGTATTTCAAACAAAAAATAAAATTTTGTAATGCATCTATTGATAAAATATTTTTCTAAATTTTTAAGTGTATTTCCTATTATTTGAATGTGGAATATCATACTTAATATAGTTAAAATCTAGTTAACTCAACAGTTAAAAATTTTTTCCGATTGTAATTGTATTGTGGTTACAAATTAATCAGTGGTGCTAATGAAATAATTTTCTATTTACTCTTGTACTGATAATAATTTATTCTCTTACATTTACAAACACTCGCATTTTCAATTCCTTCTATTATCTCACACTCTCCATATATACACTCATGTCCATAAATTAAGGATAATGAAGTTCAGGCAAAGAAAGAGACAGAAGCAAAAACAAATTTGACTTATTTGTAAAGTCTATTTATTAAACAAAAGGTAAAGAGCAAAAAAATATGCTATATGTTTGACATAATTAATAAAAATTGCGATTTTTACTCCTGGAGCAAATTTCAAAAAGAACCTATTTACAAAAAACAGTATAACATGGTTAGTATGATGGTTAATATGGAGTATGTCTCCTGGACGATGCAATACAGGCCTTACAACGCCTAGGCATGCTGAGTATCAAATTATCAATCTGATCTTGGCGAATATTACACTACTCATCAAACAATGCCCTCCGAAGTTCCGGTTGACAGGTGGGAGGGGGTTTATGGCTGTAATTGTCGGCCAAGCATATCCCACACATGCTCTATTGATTCAAGTCCGGTGAGTATGCTGGCCAATCCATACGAGTGATATCCTCCAATTGAAGGCATTCATCTACAATGTTTGCACTGTGAGGACGGGGTTGTCATCCATAAACAGAAATTCAGCACCCATGGCGCCCCGAAACGTACAAACGTACATGTGTCATCGTTACACTGTGAGCATGCAGGTCAATTCTGGAACCAAGAAAAATTCCTCCCCAAACGAGCCATCCTGCACCACCGTAACGGTGTCGTTCAATGGTGTTCTCTTCGTGGTAACGGGTACCTGGCGCTCTCCTACATGAAAGTCCGGCGAGAATCAGACTGCAACCAAACCTGACTCGTCGGAAAACATCACACCAGACCACTGTTGCGGTGTCCACAATGCATGCTCTCTACTCCAGGTTAATCGCAGGCGACAGTGAGTTGCGGTAAGTGGAACACATCTGACAGGCCTACAAGCATATAGACCAATGTGCCCCAAGCGTCTTTACACGGTCTGCCTTGAAACTGTCGTACCGGTAGCTGAAGAGAGCTGACGAGACAGGTTTGATGCTGTGCTCCGTCTGTTTCTTTTGGCAGTTACTGCTAAATACCGGTCCTCATTCGGCGTTGTAACTCGGGGCGACCTGTGCTGTAACATCTACTCACATTACCGTCGTCTTGGAATCGTTACCAAAGCCTCGAGATGACACTCTGGGCGATTCCAAGTTCCTCGGATACTTCCAGCTGGGTACGTCCACATTCCAATCGTCCGATAATTCTACCACGTAAAAATCATCCAAATGCTTCCTTTATGCCATAACTAAGCGGTTATTGCACTGAAAGGCTTTTAAAGCGCTTGTGAACAATTTTACTTCTTGCCACCATTCCTTATATAACCCTCTCTCACACTCGTCATTGGGACGTACTATCCGCGCCATCTGGTGGTTTCCTGTAATTTGCATATTCTTCTTCAAGTTGTGTGTGATACTTCTACAGGTGAAATTTTTATTTTAAAGTTCAATTTCTGTGTGATTCTGAATTATCCTTAATTTATGGACATGGGTGTATATCTTTGTTCAAATTTTCAATCGTTCAAAAATAGTTTTATTCATCCACTCAAGTTCAATGGCTTTTTTTGAACGTGTAGTAGATGACACTTGGTGTTAATACAGTTTTTCAAATATTGATTCTGTAATTAAATTTAATTAATTAATTTTAGTTTTTTTTTTTTTAGATTTAAGTTGCATATATCCAGCAATAGGCCATCTTTTGCTAGAAATATGCAACCTAATGATTGCCAGATAAACATAAAAAATGCATGAAAAATTATTTATAAAGGACTTTCTGCAATATTGTGAAAGGAAAGTAGGAATTGACTTTTAAAAAATGTTTTTTATATTACTTGTTTTGTATTTAATATGAAAGAAAATGTGAAACGATAATATGTTATTCCAGCTTAAACAATTGTAAACGAACATACGTATTTTAAATAAAAATGAAGAAAATTTGAAAACTATAATAATTGTGTATATAATAATTAGCGATACAGTCATAAGTAGCAATTCATTTTTACATGCAAAACGCCAATTAATACTTGGTAAATCTTGTACTGCGAATCACTATAAAAACACTTTTTACATATCTAAAATTTTAATGCAGAATTAAAAGTATGACACATACAAATTAAAATATATAATATTATAAAAATGTTTTACAATACTTTAAAACAATTTTGTGACAGTGGAACCCCTCCAGTCAAATCTTAAAAACTTGTTTGAAAACTATTTTTCGGGTTAAAACAATACCTAAGCTGCATTAAAAGTAATGCTTGTCTTTTATTTAAAAAAATTATTTTTCTATCCACTTGATTTACGTTTTACAAAGTTAAACCTGCTTCAATACATTTTTAACTGATACATTCAGTACGATCTTCGTCCAATTCAGAGAGAATTATAATTTTAAAAATTTAATTATTCAGCATAAAAATATTATAAAGGACAGTAGCAAGGAAATTCATTGTTATACATTTGAAATGGTAATTAAAATTTTTTTCTGCTACTACTATATTCATTTTGTTCAAAAGATATTTCTCTCCATCAGGGATGTTTGACTAATTTTCTGGTATGTCAGGCGTGTCCTCAGAAGTTACAGATGAGCCTGCAGATGAGTATATGCCTTCTCCGAGTGTGAAAGCCTTCTCTGTGATGCAAGACCGCATATGTTTATTTAAATCACATTTGAATTTGAATGCTTTTCTACACTTCAGACAAAACGTGAGCTCGTTCTTCAGAATGAGGTTTCTTATATCTGTTTAGATATGACTTTTTTTAAATGTTCTGCCGCATTCTCCACAAATATGATTCATTTCTCCACTATGAAATTTTTTATGATTGTTCACATATTTTTATCGAGTGAATGTTAATGAACATTCTACACAAAAATGGCTCACAACTTTAGTATGAATTTTCTTATGATAGCTTAAATGGCTCATTTGATTGAATCTTTTGCCGCAGGTTTTACATGAAAAGAGTTTCTCTCCGTATGAATTCTCTCGTGGACCTTCAAATTGTTCGTAGATGAGAACGCCTTCTTGCAGTGTCTACACGGGTGACGCTTTTTCAGATGCTGTTTGGAGAAATGCTCTTTTTAAATCTCTTGGAAGTTCAAATTGCTTCCACATTTAATGCACTTGAATGATTCTTCATATGGTGTCGTATCCGAAGAAGACATATTGAAGGCTTTGCTACTTGGGTTAGTTTAAAAAAAAATTTAAAAGCGTGTATAACAATTCCAGTTACACTATTAACTTCACGACATTTATTGAACATATATCTACACAACATACTTAGTTCGCCATTTTCTGTTGCCAATATTTTTTTTTTCTTTTTACATTAGTTACTTTGAAGCAATTTTTTTTCTTAACGAACTACGAACTGTATGATGAACGAAATCATAGATTAGAAACTAAAATCCTGAAATAATTAATAAAATTTCTAAAAGAACCTTTTATTGATTTTAATAAAATTCGGTAATCTGATTTGTAAATTGGCAAAAATTATGATATACTATCTACTTCTTATAAACATAAATTATGATTAGCAAGTTTAAAATTCTCTCAATTTTATATTTTAGCTAAAAGTTTATGCACAATTATTTATGGTTTTTTACCATTATTTTTTGTTCCTTTTGACAGACTTAAGTTAAGTTACTTTAAGTTATCGACAGACTCTTTGCTGGGAATTAATATATTATTTTGAGTTACAATGTAGTAGTAGTTAAATAAATGCTTTAAATGCCATGTACAATCCAAAATACCCATGGTCTCGGCGATGCACTCCCAAATATGCACATTTTGGAATTGACACCAGGAATTATATTTGCCAAGTGCATTTCTATTCTATATGGGTATCCGATATTAGAAGTTATGTATTTGGTATTTGGCTTGAATGCTTAATCTTCACTCGTAAAATGGATATGATTTTTTATCTGCATACTCAAGAAGTAACTCTTCAAAAAATGAAAATCGATTTTGATAGATATCACATGCATACTGATCCTTTAATTAATTTATTAATTATTTTTTTTTCAAAACAGGACTTTCTTGTCTTCTCGCCCCCTCCTCCTGAATATCCCTTTACGGCCCCGTAGCCTATATAAATGCCCTGGTCACCGACTGCCTAGCGCTCTGGTGTTCGGTAAGGCAGGTTTTGGGTTCAAATCTCGAAAGTACCATGGATCCACGGATTCATCTGGTTTGCCATGGAAGACCCCGGAGGGCCATGTATTCGGAATCCATTTTAACTGTACGTCCGGTCTAACAGGATTGTAGAACGTTTGGGTGTAGTGTTACTCGCATCCGTAGCCTATCTTCAAGCTACACGTACCTACTGGGTAGTGCTAAATTCAAGTTATTCTGTATTATTGCATCCTATTTTGATAAGTTATTCCCAGTTTAAAAATGGTATTGAAATATTATTTTTTTTCTTTTCTTTTTGCGAGTCATCACCTGTAATGTTGTTATACAATTATTAATTATATATCATATATAAATGCATCATAAAATAAATATATATATGTCGTATACATTGTTAATTATTGTATTATGAGTATCATTATATTCAATAGTGTAAATTATGTGTCATCCTTTCACATAAACACAAATTAGGGTCCCACAAAGGTGTAATATTTAATATTGAAGTTTTGTTCAAAATGTAAATGATATAAAACAAATATTATAGTGATAAAATTTTTACCGTAAAGTTACCAGGATAATCCAGCGTGATTTATATCTTTGAAGTTTATCACTATTTATTTAGGATTATTTAAAAAAAAACTGCGCAAAAATTCTTCAAATTAAATTTTTTAAATATTTGGGAACATTCTAATTAGGTGATTGAATGTGATATGGATATTTAAAGGGTATCAAGCTAGTCACCTACAATATTCATAACTAGCAAACTCACTCTAGCACCTGTTTGTCTGTTTTATCCGTTTTTAATGTTGTTGCATAATTAAATTGTGATTTCACCTCATATTTTCTTGACAGCTATGATTCTTATAGGTATATCAAAATAATATTTTAAAACGATTAAAAAATTCGTCCTTTGCATTGAGACTTATGAAATAAAAGATGAAATATAAATCCTGTTTCAATTTATGTCAAATTTAACATTCCTTTTACAAATTACTAATATTTATTTGATATATTTTATTTAATAAAAATAGATAATTACAGCTCTAAAAGCTGTACTTTAAGACCAGCTTCCAAAACATAAGATGAGAGGGCGAAGATTTCACATAATACAATGTCACAATGTATACATTAACAAGATTATATAAAATAACAAGACAACATATAAAGGTTTCGATAGGATTAATATTTAAAAAGATGTTAAATACTCACTTAAAATTAAATGTCTTATTTACATTTTTATACATAGCTAAGAATCTAAAGAATAATTTTCATAAGAAATGTTTATTTTTTTGTTAAATCTATTAACAATTAAAATGTTATTCTAAAAGTAAATGTTTGTTTATTTTTAATTTATAAAACACAAGCCTTATTATTTAAAAATTGCTACAATTAATGCATTGAAATAAATTATTTAGTCATGTGTATTATAATATTTTTAAAAAAAAATCAAATGGAAGTATAATATTAACACTTAATAAAAAAAAAAAAAACAATATCTTTAGAATAAAATAAATTATACTTTTTAATAGTTTATTTTTTTTCAACCAAATTCTTGTGAAAGAAATTTAATACAATTTCTTTCACAAGAATTTGGTTTCATAATTGAATACATTTAATAATGTTTGAATTAATAATAATAATGCTTACTTCTTCAGAAAATTAATTTATAGTTTGATTATACTAGCACAAATTATATTATACATTTCTTCAACACTTTTATGAAGATATATAATACTATTTTTTTATGCATGAAAGATTATCTTGAACTTAACATTAAAAGGTTAACTTGAAACGCAATACTAAAAGATTAACTTGAAACACAATACCATAAAAATTAACTTGAAATGCAATACCAAAAGATTACTTGAAACATTACTAAAGATTAAATGGATACAATACTAAAAGATTAAATTTAATTAATTAATTTTAGCTTTTTTTTAGATTTAAGTTTCATGCATCTAACAATAGATGGCGCCAGATAAACTAAAAAAAAAAAAAAAAAAAGAATGAAAATTATTTATAAAGGACTTCCTACAATATAGTGAGTAAAAAAAGAAGGAATTGACTTTAAATTTTTTTTTCATATTACTTGTTTACAAAATGAAAAGCCATATTTGCTATTATTAATTAACCAGCTGATATGACCAACATGATGACAGCTTTTTTCTCCTTGTGAAATACAATTGCATCCAATTTACATATAAGTTTTCAGCCTAATTCATTTTCCAGAATGTTTAAAATGGTTATTTAAGGTATTACTAATGCATTGATCATCTCAGAATTTTTTTTTTATTATTGGATTTATTGCTCTAAAAAAATTTCAATGTTAGATTGCATTTCATTTTAGAGGTTATATATAATTTTTAGAGGTTATATAAGTACTGTTAAAATAAATTTCCGAAGTTTAAAATCAAAAATCGGATCTTAGAGAGAAAGGTACTATCTATCTATCTATCTCTATATCTATATAAATATTATATTTTTATTCAAAGAAACCATTTGATAAAAAAAAATCAACGTTCGTGATCCGCGGCAACTGAGTGGTTTACTTCCTTGCGAATATTATCGAGTATATTAGTAATCTGCGAATCCTTACACGGTAAGAAATTTGCATGCGTAAAGTAAGATCTGAAAAATATATTCATATTGAAACTCAATGATTAAAATATGTAATTCGCTAAAATCAATTCTCTGAGGGGTTCTGGAAAACCCTTTACAGACAAGTTATTTAAAGATGACATTCAGAGAATTATTAAATTAAATATTTTTTTTTTCAGAAAAAAATATTGTTATCCTTCATATTTGTTTGATTTCGATGAAAATATTATCCAATAATAAGTATAATTATTGAGTTTATTATTTAAAGTGCAAAAATAGTAAGACAACTTTAATTTTTGTTTTAAAATGGCGTTAAAAACAAATCCCTGTATAAAAACAGAATCAAACAAATTTTTCTTAAAAACATCTTCCAATCATTTATTGGTTTGGTTTGTTTGTCGCTCTACTGTCATCTTATGCGCACTTTAAGCTTAAACAGACCGGGACATACAGTTTCAAGTGGATTCCGAACCACTACAAACACTTATGGAACCGCCGGGACTCGAACCCGAAACCTGTGGTACCGAGCACCAGAGCTCTAGCCACTCGGCCATTCAGACTCCCTATCATTACTTGAGAAACAAATTAGTTAAAATGTTTTACGTTGGGTCATGTTTCAAAAACTCATGCAGCAATATAAGAAAATATTCACAATTATGATTAATGGACTCTATTATTTGAAGACCACTTTAATTTACATTATAAATGCCGATAAAAATCAAACCATCCAAACAGAGGCAAATGCATTTTCTTAAAAATATTCTCCATTGAGTATTTCAGAAACAAAATTAGATGTATTATGTTTTTTCCTGGTCATTTTTAATAATTGACATACAGCAATTATTGAAATATTTTACTATAATATTGGATCGAAACGCATTTGTTAATCGAAATGATTTTATGTGCTTAATGCAGCATTCATAACGGAGACTTTTGGCTTTTTAATTTTTTTAAAGCAATACAGATGAATTCAGTAAAAGCATTTCTAGTAGCAATCAGCAAACGTTTGCTCTACTTTATTACGCAATATATGCAAAGAAAATACTTGGTACTGCGTTTCTCAAACGTTGGTGTTGTCTAATACATAACATCAAATTTTCCAACTGCTAGTTTTGCAATTTATTTGGAGAAATTAATAAATCATATTTTACTCTTATATTTCTCAAATCGAGAATCACTTTTTTTCGCTGAATATTGATATTTGATAAAATAAAATCCTGCTTAGTCAGCTACATAATTCATAGAGAGATGCGAAATATGCAATTATTATTTTAAAGATATATTAATATTTTTTAATGATTCTTAATGATTTTATATGATGCTCATCAATACGACACTTCATTTAATCTGAAGCACCTGTTTAATCAAGGCATTGTGATGAA
>BPLR01009464.1:0-97492 GCA_021605095.1 Caerostris extrusa | reverse complement strand
CTACGTATTGCTAAGCATGGATTATTTAAAAAAAAAAAATTCAATGTTTAGCAGATGGGAATATTTGAGTAAAATTTCGATATTGACATCTGTTATTAATTGAGAAATATATCAATATTGACTGCTGATAATAGTTGGAAAGACCCATACTGACGACCTTCAATGTTTGAGGAACTCAAAATGAGGAAGATGTCAATATTAAGAGAATATTTTAATGGCAATATTATAAATTTATATATCAGTAATTTGACAAACTGAATTAGGACTTTAGAATGATGTTGTTGTTGTTGCTTATCCCTCTGGTTTATGCCCCCTAAACCAGAACCCCCCTCAGGACTCTCACAATTGTCACTGATAATTTATGTCAATATTAAATTGTTGTTTTTGAATGATGAAAAATTGACCTGGAGATCATTCGCTATCCGCATGACACCAAATTCAGCATCAATCAGGTGCACCACAATTCCTCGAATTTCTTCGAGGCTGGCATCTGGTAGTTTCAGACCATCATCTTCTTCTTAAGCATGATAAAAAATTCTCTGACCTCCAGATTTATCGTGCCTGTTTCCAATATACACAAAAAGTGTTTGTAGGATTTAAGATTTAGATATCTGTGTTCCAAAATCCAATGTTGTGCCTGGAAATCCAAATCCAATGTGATTGACTGGAAGACCTAAGTCTCAACCACGGAATTAATTGAATTGTGTCAATCTCAGTCATGGAATTGACTAGATGCATTCAGTATTAGTTACGGAATTGACTGGATGAACTCAATCTTTATCCCGGAAATGACTAGATGAATTCAATCTCGACACAGAATTGACTGAAAGAAATCAGATTAGGTCGCGAAATTGATTGAACGGTCTAACTCGACTCACAATAATAGCGCTGACTCAATTTGAGTAATGGAATTAATTGGTTGAACTGTTTCCTCTTGAAATTGACTGACTTTTTACTTTTCCTTTTTACCCTAAAATACATAATCATTGAAAAAGTAACTTTATAAATTTAGAATTACTCGTTTCAATTGCTGTTTATTAGTTCTTAGATGTACAAGACGCATTTCAAATACAATAGCCTGCTGGTTGTGAAAAACAGGGAAAAAAAAATTCTGGGTGGCTCCATATATTCAGATGTCTTGACCATTTTTACATGTAGTTGTATTCTTTTGTAACTAACCAGTTTTTTTTATCTCACATTTTTTTTATCTCACAGAAATTAACAGTCTAACAGTTTAGCCACTTCATTACTGGTGATTTAAACATTTTAGAGATAGCAAAATATTGTATGAAAATGCACGTCTTAAAATAAAAGGGAAAATGCTCGAATTACTTAAGGCGAAGTCTGTGTTATAAGTAATATTAAAAATCTATTATCATTTAAAATTTTGAATCCTGTGGTCATTATGGGAAACTGTATTATTTACTTACTTTTCCTCCAATTATTATTGCAGATTTGTTAGTGTCACATGAATTTCTTTCGTCGCTCTACGTTTTTAAGTTCAGAAAGCAAACTACATCATTTAACATTTGCTGATAACATTTTGGCATTTTAGTAATTCTATTTCACTGAAAACACGTGCGGAAAATATAGATATCAGATAGGAGGAGTTTTCTGGGTTTCTCTTATATGCAAGTAAGTGCAGGGCAGTTACTCCTAAAAATTGTTACTTAAGGCTTTGCTTTGTGGAATATAGTATAACACGTGATCCATCAATGATCAACACTAATAAAATAAAATAAAGAGTATTGCGAAATACTGTTTGCCCTTTTGGCTATACAAAAATGCATAAAAATCTATTTTTAATGTGTTCTGCATATATAAAAGTATATAATTATTTTTCGAATGTATTATGTATAGAATTTTATCTACTCTGCTTATATAACATGTTTTTTTTTTTTCTCATAGCATTTAGATCAGTTAATGAACTTTTTTTCATCGTTAATTCATTTCAAAAATTAATCAGTTGATTTTTGACAATTTATAAAAAAAAAATTAAAAACTAGAAAACTTTATTTGAAATACTTAAACTGCATTATAATGCAAAGAAAAAAAATAGTTGCTATTTTTTACCTGGAAATCGGTGGCATTCATTTTCCAATTATACATGCCACGGACACGACTGACGGATGATGAAGGCAGAACTTTACCTTCCGGAAGGACTTCTCAGGAATAAGCAGCCCACATTTGCATTTCATAAGATAGAAAACCAGAAAGATTTCCATCCATCGCCATTGAGTCTCCTCTTTTTAAAAGCAGTGACTGCAACGCACGGGAACCTGAGCCGTCTACCTGCGCGTGTTTCCACTGGCTCATGAGCCAAGCGAATAGTTGTTATTACATATATTTTTATGAATTGAATTCTTATTATCGAAATAAATAATTGATCGGTTATTAGATTTTTATTAATTTGCAATTTTATGATATACTTAAGGATGATTACATTGCCTTAACTGTTTGAGAGGTTAATTCATAGTGATGATCGGTTTCTTATAAAAATTAGATATAAAAATCGTAAATAAATTGACTTGATTCTGCGTAAAACTACTTAAGTAAATTATTTACTTAAAATAATATTGTCTAATGTTCAAGTTTTAACATTTATTACTAGTCATATTAAACTCGACATAACAGTTTAACAGAGTAACATCAAATCAGTTTAACATCAAATACTTTGGACCTCAGTGAATTTCGTTAGAACAGCAGTCGGTATCGTCATTTAAGCTGCCAATTAAATTTCAATCCTTTCTTTATGAATTCTGTGCTTGAGTAATTTAAAGTAATCATCAAGTGTGCTAAACGTTAACATAATTTGTTTTGATTTTTAAAGGGGTTTTATGTGACGTCTTTTTTTAAATTTTCTTCTGACAATTAATTGTTTCAATAGTAGTTTTTGAATTATAAATTATGAATTTTTTTTTATACTTTGTTATGTATACTTTGTTTGAATTGTCGTTTTCAAATTGTTTCAAATTTTCATTTTCATTCCGATTTTTATTTTATTCTTTTGGCTTTATTCATTAAGATAGATTCACTATAGAAACCACCTTGGGTTTCACTTAATTTATCTTTGAGTACAGGATCAATAGATGAAAATTTTAATTCACTGATACTGGTCACTGTGCTGGTTTTCTTATTTCTTAAAGATTCACTGCTATATTTTTTTTATTTTTTTTAAAAATTTTTTTTTCAATTTGTTTTTAAATTTGACTTATAAATTTCATTTATTCTAGAGTGTTTTGAGTCAATAATTTTTTTTTTCTATATAGTCAAGTATTTTTTCATGAGGACAGAAATGGAATTTTTTTAGAAATTTGATCATTTTATAATTTTGAAAGAAAATGGTCTGTCCTCAAAATATTTGTAGCAAAATTATATAGGTGGACTTTATGTATTGATTTGATCTGCAATTTTATTAAATACTTTTCTACAAAATGAATGGGCCAAAAATAAGCAATTATTTACATATATTTATTTGCGTGTAAAATTATTTATTTTAATATAATTTCTTTTCATTTACATGTGAAGAACAAAGAATCTCGCATCGATAATCCGATTGCTAAGTGGGAATTTACTGGTTGTTTTTTATATGACTTGTATGAAGCAGATGCCCCTAAACTCCTCCCAATATTCAATATCCTCCTCCTAACAGCAACTCGGTGGATTGTAAACGTAAATAAAGCATAAAGTATAACTCTATAAGCATAACTGTATACGTACATAAAATATATCCATCAATGTTGAACAAAAAAAAAAAAAAAAAAAAAAAAAAAAAAATGAACTTGCAAATTATAAATACAGATAACGTATTAAATACTTTATTATTCCATTGTTTATAAAAATACAGTGCTGCCATCTGTTGGTTTTAATATAACTAACGGATAAAAATAAATTCATAAAAAAGAGACAATTCATAACGAATCAGAAAAGACTATTTAATCAAATACGCTTCCTATTTTTCTTTTAAATTAAAAAAGTAAAATAGAGGTAAATATATACTTTAAAATTATATCTTTGAAGTATAAAAAATGTGAAACGGAGTTCTTTCAAATTTCTTAGAAATCGTTTAAGTTATCAATCAAAAAAATTCGTAAATATAATTTACAAACTTATGATAAAAGAATAAAGGAATGAAAATTATTTAAGTTTCTTTTTAAAAAAGGAATTATATTTTACATATATATTTGTTCCGTAATAATCGATATACTCTAAATCAAATAAATTTACTTAACCAACCTTTTTTTTATTACACCTTTTATATAATTTCTTACTATTATAGTAATTGTACATAATTCAATTTCGCGCATTGATTTCATATGCCAGATTAATATTTTTATTGGTTAAATAACATAATATTATATAAAATAGATAAATCACGAAAAGATTTTAGTATATTTAAAAATGTTTCCTAGTCATATTCAATCAGTGACATCGTAGCATACTTTTAAACAAAATAAAATTAAGAATCCTCTTTCAAATTTTTTGAGATTTTTTTTTCGTTTCTTTAGTAATCATCTCCCCTCAAGTTAGCACGTGTTGCTCTGTGATGCTTTTTTTTTTTATATTTGCAAACATACTTTTTCCAAGGAGGAATATTAGGAAATTAAGAAGTGCAGTTGCATGCAATCGTATATAATCATATTACAAAAATCTAAACTCTTTTTTAAATCAATGCAATATTTACCTCCAATTCTAGAATTTCATTCTATTACATAGCAACGTTTATTTTTAATTATATTGCTCTCATATACATTTCAGATAATTTATTTATATGTGAGCTTTTGTTTGAACATCACTTGTCAGGTATCATCTCACTTTGAGGAGGACACATATACAACAGAAGGGCACATATGTAATAGATTATTTGCACCCTCATTTTACCATGGACTGAATCCATGTGGTTCTTCTTTTCGTCCTTAAATCAAACAAAATTGTCTATATAGATTTATCGTGTAAAATCCTTACATACAAAAAGGAATTTCATGCGGAATTGCATCTCGGTTTTAAAATTCAATTCACATGGTAGCACAACTTGTGGTCCTGTGGTAGGGTATAGGAGGGTTCAGGTTTAATCTGCTAGTATCTGCTAACTTAAAAATGACGGCTGCTGATTTTAGAAATAACGAGACTCTAAGACAATTGGGACAATGTGTGTAAAGCGTCGTATTTAGACTGCAGGATTGAAATTCTCTGAGTTTACTTCAAATAAATGCTGGCTCATTTATCCCTAATATTAAGAGAACATTTCCAGGGAGAGATTTAAATAACCTAAATTTAAATCTATCTTCGTTCTCAAATCCAACAAAAACTTTTATGTTTGCACAGTTTGTTCGATCCATACCTACTAGTCTTGGCAAAAAGGAGAGCATGGAATGTATAAATCATACCTTCCAGGGTCCTTTATACTTGTGATGAATAGATGATAATCTTCAAGGTCTTCTATATCTTTGAGGAATTGAAGATACCAGCTTCATACATATACATATGACATTTTTGCGGTCTGCATCAATATATAAATAATTGAAATACAAAAGGCAGCTTTGTAATAAGTCCAACTTGATATGCATCCTGTTAGTAGCGTTTTACTTGGTATATGACCTTTGTTTGGAATATAACTCATGTGCATCAAAATATTTGCCAAATGGATAGATGTCAGATGCTTTGTTAACGTGAGTAGTTAGCATGCAGTAGGAATCCTCTGGCAGTTTTCGATGCAGTCACTGCTTTCCAAAAGGAAGGGACTCGGTGGTGATTTAGACAGTGTGTGTAAGTAGGGCTCAGGGGGCGAACTGTCTATTGCAAGTGTTTGGAACTAGACTGCCTATTGGAACAACAATTGAACTGCCTATTGAAACAATTGGACTGCCTATTGGAATTTTTTTTTAAAATTTTTCTCACATACGACATGCAATTCCATGTAGTTACCTGTAAAATCGCTCCTTCATCCGAAAGACAATATCTCCATATCTTCCAGTAGGTTATTTTGAAGATACATAAGTGAAACACGAAACCAGCCGATGTACAAAAAATTATATTCCCACAATTCCGAATCCCAATAAGAATTGAATTGCAGCTTTTTTTTTTTTTTTCCAGTAGCATCTCCTTCCCATTCTTTGTTAAAAGCATCCATTGTTCTGAAGGAAAGGAAATATGTTATTCTCCATGATGATCATTACGGATTGATTAATTGTTCCATAAATGATGCAGTGAAGCGTCATTTTATGTCTCATCATTTCGCTGCCTCAGCCGTTGAGTGGACAGCGTTTTAGGACACCAAAGCAATAAATTGACGCCCGTAAAAACTCCGACTCTCCGCAGTAAACAGCATCCAAACCGCACGATTGCCTCCGGCGAAGACACCTGCGTATGCTTAAAACACCGTAAAGCGTCTCTTTTATGCAACCATTATGTTCTCTAAAAGCTTCGCTTTGAGGAAGAAGAAGAAAAGCAAGACAACTTATTTGTCCACCATTTTTGGTCATCCATTTTAAATGTTTCTGAAGGTCGTCGTAGTATGACGATTATCTTCTTTTCTCTGCACCTCAATCCCCTATGTATCTAGGGCTGTGTTACCCCTATACCAGGGATAGAAAGGTGAGAGAGGGTACATTGGTGAGCCTCATATAAACCACGAACAGCCCATCGATGGGTGTTTGGGAGGTCAGTGCAGTTTTAAGATCACTTTAGGGAGAATAGTTGTAACACATTTGGATATCGTGAGGGAAGAAAAAAGAATCCGGAAAACTTCAACCAGGCAGCCCAGAAGAAATCGGAGACCAAATCGGACCAGCAACCCAGAAATCAGACTTTATATGACTTTTATACACCAAATTTGCCATCGAACCTCCTCGTTCCTGAAGGCAGTGTCTGCAACAATACCGCCAGTGTATTCGATTTTGGCTAGTATGAGGGTTCAATGCCTACCATACCAGGGATGCATAAATATCTGCTAGAACCTTCAATACCAGGAGGCATAGATGATACCCGCAAAATTTTTCTGTACCAGGGATGCATAGAAAAATATTCAAGTCATACATATACATCGATTGAAGCAATTGTAATCAGAAGGAGCGTTGTCAGGAGAATAGGAAGGATGGAGTATGAAAGAGTTTGGCTAATACTTAAACTCTTAGATCAATGAAGCATTGCAAAACAAACTCTTTGCTTATAATGAAATAAGTATCTATTAGGGAGCTTCAAATATTTATTTTTTCTTTTTATGTAACCTGTTGTCAAGTTACAAAGTAGTCAAATGTTTGACAACATTTTTTTGTGGCTACTAATGATTTCATTGTAATCATGGCTTTGAGAAACAAGTATACTGAATGACAATTGCAACAGTATCTCTAAATGTCTCGTATAAACATTCCGACAGCTTAGTGGAAATTATCCTCATTTTCTTTACCCATATTATCTCGGAAAGTCATGTTAAGAAGTCAAAGTAATGTTAGAATAAAAAACGATCCGCTTTTTAAAAAAAGCTAGAAAGCGATCCGCTATAAAAAGCACACTGAAATTTTAAATTCATTGATTTAAAAAATTATATTTAAAGTAAAAAGATTATACACTTTTTGTAAATGTTCAATCTTCATATGTAACATATTTTTATAAATGGTATGATTTCCATAACTTGTATAACAGATAACTAGTATAAAAGAAATATTGTGAGGTTTATAAAATTTTTCTTAGCTTTATTATCACACAATATTTGCAAAATTAACTGAAAAATTTGGTTATAAAACGGTTGATATTTTTAAAAATAATTGTAAGATGTGATAATATTATTCAACCTCTTATTATCTTTTGTATCTGTGGACTCATAATAATGTTAAGAGCAAAATCCAGTGGCTTGGCCTTCATTCAAGGCCTATTCAACGACTGTTGGATTCGTTGGATGCAAACTCTTCTAGAGTCTGTATCTGTATCCAAGATTCCAAGGTTAGATAAGAAAAAGAATTGCCTTTTATATGCTATTATGTGAGGATTCAAAAACCACCGTTAAGTTTATCTGTCAACGCTTAAAAGCCTTTTTATGCAGTAAAAGCAGCCTTCATTCATAACCTGCAGAATGACAATGCTAAACCCCATACTGCAAGAATAACTAAAAGTCTTCTGGAAGATATTTGGCTGGGAAAGGATGCTTCAGCATCCCTATTCTCCAGATTTTACTCCATCAAATAACCTACTTTTTTAAAGCTTGCATAAACAAGGACAGGACAGATTGTTGCAGGACTTGAATTGACTCCATGAAAATAGGTTGAAATGAGACTAGATTTTCCTTCCAAGTCAAAATCAATTGAATTTTATGAAAAAAAGACATCAAAAAGCTGATGGGAAAATATCATTGAAAAGAAAAGCAACAATGATGATGATTAAATAAATAATATTTGATTAAGTTCGCAAATTTATTTTAAGTGAAGTTGTTTAGAAATTTCATTACAACTTCATGCATATGTGCAGTGTTGGAGTTGTCCTAAATGTGAAACATAATTTATCTCTTCAAATCTGACAAGAGAAAGACATAAACTTATTATAAGCTTGAAACTTCTTCTTTCCTCCTATTCTGATTTTCTTGTTCAGAACAGTCTTTCACGTGTTTTGGCCATTTCGTTCAATGTTCCTCTGTCACGTTATGACTGACTGAATGCTTATTATTATTATTATCAAATATCTCACGTCGTAAAGGAAAATCTGCCCTTTATCCTATTGAAATGAAACAGAAAACTGAGCCAAAAAGATATTTATTTAACCTGCAATAGTAACCCTTCTCATCAATCACATCTTCCCATCAACTTTTCGATGTTTTTTTTTTTTAAATATTTGAAAAAGTTAATAATTTTTATTTATTTATTTATCATTATCAATGTAATTCAGTTCAGCTGACAAATTTCATTCCTCTTAAATTGATTGAGTTTATTCATTTTAATTTGAATAAACTGAATAAGAAAAAATCGTATACAATTTAGAAAACAAAATCCTCTTTTGATTCAAAATAAAAGTAAAAAATATAAAAATAAAAAAAAAGAAGGAATATGTTGCATATTAATTTTAATTTTAAATGATACATTTGATTTTTCAATTTTACTGTACGATTACGACTTTCAAATCAGGTTGTATTTAATGCTTTATTCACTCTAACCGTTAGAAAATTTCATACAAAACTAATCGTTGCACAAAATTAATTTATTAATACTAAAACTTCTTCTTTTCATTGCATAATCTGTAGATTTATAGACCTCGTGTTCCTCATATGTATACCATCCATTCTGACAAATGATGAAGAGAGGGACATTGCTTTCCGGCGGGATTTTTTATTGGTAAATGTCCCAATTCATGTGTTGAATAGGAAAAACCCAAGTCAACTTCCCTTTCAACAGTTTCATATTCGATGCCAGACGCCTTACACAGTTTTTCATCTATAGAGTTTCCATGAAAGTCGCGACTGCAACGTATGGCAGTAGCAAATTTATATTAACCCCAAAGCAATCTTGTAACAGATTCAGCATTGTTCAAAGAACATCACGGAAAGGAGTGTGCTACACTGCACCCATATAATGTCATTACAATTTCGAGCCGTTACTTTCTAAGATTTTATCTGGGTCGTTCGCATTCATTACCTGGATAAAAGCCGAACATTACGGCTTACGGATTTATCTTGTCTGTTCACATGGAAGCTTTCAATTTGCCATCGCTTGTCGAATTGCTAGTCAAGCACCCCAGCACTTGAAACCTAATGTGCAGGGGTTCTCAGCTTTAAGTTTTTAATAACGAAACGTACAAAATCCTTTTTATTTCATTTGCAATATATTATAAAAAAAATAAATATAAATATATTTGAATTTAAAGCATCCTTTTTGAATGAAATAAGTGATTTATTTGATTTTGAAAAATTTAAATTCACTCAAGTAAAAAATTACACCATTTAACGAAACAACATTGAATTAGATATATGGTTTATTTCGTATATTTTGAAAACTCTGTCTTTGTTCGACGAAAATAACTTCATTTAATAAGCATAAACTTAATGCATCAACTTTGAATTAGATAAGTGGTTCATTTGATGCATTTTGAAAAAAAGTTTAAGCAAAAATATTGACCAAACATGGAGTCCAACACGCGGTTGTAGATCTGCCCTTGAGCAAAATCATTATGCTACAACTTGCTACAACTCGAAGAACTTTTAATTTTGCAATTTTCCCAACCGGTTCATCGTTATCTTTATTGCAAGGAAATTACGTTAATGTCTCTCTTTTGAATGCGTAAAATACCTTCGACTAATTGAACACTCGTATTATTCTTCCCTCAAGAAATGACCGCTCTATTTATGAGAGAACTTTTTTTCTCTCTCTCTCTCTAGTCCGAACTGTTGAAATTGTCCTATTCTATTAGTCCCTATGTTTATCGCTATCGGGGAAAAAAACTTTTACGATGGTGTAAAATAGTTCTAAGTATTAGATCACTGGTTCCAAAACTTATTTGTTCTACGCCCCCTTTGCAGAAAAAAAAATTTATTCATCATCCACCTGAAATCTACCTACATTGAGCGAACAAACAAAAGTGTCGTAAAAAAAAAAAAATTGTGTTCTTTTATATATCTATACATCTACCTTCGTCTTAAAATATAGTAAATAAAGATGCTGCAAACAAGGCACCTTTAAGCTTAAATTTATAAAATTTATTAAAATCAATCTCAGTACCATATTTACTATACAACGAAAATGAAGATAACGAAAGATTATATGAAAATAAAAATTATCCTAGTGAAAAAAAGGAGAAATAGGATCAATTATAATGGGCCCATGTTATGCAAGAATTATTTATTGTATTTTAAGTTGGAAACGGATAAAGAGTTAATTTCATAAATAAAATCCTTTTATTTCTCTATTTGCAGGTGAGACATTCAACCGCACAAGTTTGGTTAGTCGCTCTACGGTCATTTTCTGCACATTTTAGGCTAATTACGTCGGGACCTATAGTTTAACGTGGATTCCGAATCACTACTATCACTACGCCACACCACTGTGCCTAGAGCTGAATTACCCCTGTCCTGTTTGGGCATGATGTTGGTGAGAAGTCTGACTGGGCACTGTGATGCACTACAGTCTTATGAGACTGGGACCTACAGCTTAAAGTGGATTCCAAACAACTACAAACAATCATGGCACCGCCGGGACTCGAATCGGAAAGTGGTACCGAGGGCCAAAGCCCTAGACACTCGACCATTCAGGTCCGATTCCGAACCAATAACAAGCATCATGTCCCCGTCAGTATTCGAACCTGAAGCCTGAGCGAATTACCAAAGGTCAGAACGCTAGTCAATTGCCATTACGCCGCCAACCCCACAGGAGAATCATTGGCCACTACTGAGGAAATTCAGTCAGTATAAAGAGGGTACTGCAGTAGGTGTTACCAGATATACGAAAGGAGCGATTACACTAGTAAGAGGGATAAGCCTGGTGCATTGATATTAATAAATGAATTTTGTTTACATTGTTGCCAGCAGTATTCTTAAATCACAGCGGTCAATTTTTTTTAATAATTTATTAACAAATTTGTATCTACCCTAAACCAGCGTTCCATTAAGTATAATGAAGAAAGTGCAATTATTGTAATCTTCTCTTCCTTCTTATACCTTCACCGCCCAATTATTTTTATTATACGTCCCCTACTCAAATGCATCCAAAGTTACTATTGCCCTCCCTGATAGCTCTACTGTCCTTAAGAGAGCAGTATAGCTCATTTTGTCGACAGATTATATTCAGCGGGCTATAATCCACATCACGAAATTTTGAGGTTTTTAACGTGTCATTCGTTGATTATTCGCAAGAAATTATGGTAACATTAGGAAAACCTCTGTTTTATTTCATTGTAATAAATAATTAAAAAATTAAAAAGATATCACCTCTGCTAAACACCTTTAAAGAATTCGATTGCTTATTTTTCATTTATACAAGATTTTATTATTTATGTCGGAAAAAGTATTTGGTAAGTGGCAGTTTTAGGGAATTGGTTTTTATGAAACTTCCGTGAAAAAAATATCCACATATTGTAAACAGAGGGCTTATAATCGCTACCACAAAACTTTGTCTTTTAAACATATTCTCTGAGAATTATTAGGAGGAAACTATGATAAATTCAGAAATTCTTATTCTATTTATTTTTTTGAAATTCCTGCACTTTATTCTTGCACATGCACTTGTAGAAACACTTAAAAAACAATAAATTATGATCATATAAAGAAACCATCCAAATACCGTTAATCTATTAAAGTCTGTCAAATATGAAAGATCGCATCTTGAGTTTTGAGTTTCATTATGAATTAAAAGAGTTATACACAATATTTCTGGCAGCTAAAAGAAAAGGAAAAAAAAAGGGGAGGAGGGATTAAATGATAAAACCATTGATCGACTAGATCACAACACACACACACACAAAAAATTGGACTGATTGTAAGAAACTTAGAAAAACACTTATTATAAACGAGAAAATTAAAGAATGAGGTTACGGGACTTTTCGTAAAAAAGAATTCTTACAGTCTTGTAACTTACATCTTTAATCAGAAAAGATAAAAACTTATATACGAAAGTACTTTGAAATTTATTTCTTGCCTCCAAATATTTCTTAAATTGCAACAAAATATGTTCCACGGTTTCTGGTATATTGCAGTAGGGACACAAAGGAGATGCCAAACCAAATCTATGTAGTTTAGCTTTTGATATGTATGTTTTTGTGCGAAATCTAGAAAGTATGAATTCTTCCTTTCGATTTGTAACTAAAATTTTTACTAGGATTGGATTGATTGAATTGAACAGAATTAAGGCTATTTAAATTTCTAAGCTTATTTTCCACTTACCTATTGATCTTTTACTTCTTGTATTGTCTTCTTTTTTTTTTTATGAAAAATAAGATCCTCAAGAGATCCCAACGAAAAATATTGATTTTGCTAGAGAGTCTGTTAGATCATTTTCTGCAATGCCAACATGACCTGGAGTCGAGATGAACTCAATTGTTGAATTGTTGCTTAAAATGATTTGAATTTGACTTCCGAGTAGTTTGATGGCGCAATTGGATTGAAAGTTGCAATTCTGTAAAACGAGAAGAACAGAAAAGAGTCTCAGTAAGGATGATATAGTTGAGAGCTGAGCTAATTTATGTCGAGATGGTTAAAACCAGTGCAAGTAAACGCTATTGTGATTGGAAATCTGAATCTTGGAAAAAGGTATTGATGACAGCTATTGATAATCTTGTCAATTCAGGATTTATTTTTATGTCATGCTAAAAGAAATTTGATGTGTTTGAAGTTTGATGTTTTCGAGTTTTTAAAAGAATCCTCAAGATGAAAGTGATTTTCAAGTTTTGATTAAGTGGTGGGAAATTTGTATTAAATTGGATGGACGGATGTTTGAGTCATCTAATTGCTGGGCAAAAGTTGTTGGAAGAGAAAGATGATCTTTTAACCTTTCAGATTGATTTCCAGATCTAAGATAAATAGAGAGAGGAAAGGATGAATCGTAAGAAACTTGTTTGATAAAAAAGTTCTTTGCCAGCATAAGCTGTGTTCTGAAACAATGGAAGTTAGCCTGCTTTTGTAAAATTTTAAAAAAGTAAATTTTATATGTTTGGTAGGTCTTTTGTAAAGATAAATGTTACACTGTATTTAGAATGAGATCACTACGGCTAGACAAGATAACAATAAATGTCCCATATTCAAGTAGACAATGTGTAATGGAATTAGTAATCTGAATGAGATGCCAGTATGGACATTCCAGGAATTAGCTGCTTTGATTGCGTTCAACTTTTTGAGGGCTTTTTTTTTTTTTTTAAGATATAGGAAATGTCGTTGTAAAGTGAATTTATGTGAGAAAATTATGCCCATAAGTCTGGTGTGCTATTTCCGTGGAATATTGATGTTGTGAATCTGCAAGTGTGGAATTGGAATTTGTTTTTCATTTGAAAAATTTACTGCTACTCATTTCTCTGACTGAAACTTTTATGCTTCACACCATTGAATTAATTTATGAAGAGTAAGTTGAAGATTGAAGAGAACTTTACCGAGACTTTTATTACTGCTAAATAAAAAAATGCCATCGGTATTTATTAAATATTCAATATAAGCAGGAGTCATATCAAAAATATCGTAAATAAGAAAGCACTTAGAACATAGATTTGTTGAATTCCGCAAATAGAAAATAATTTCATCGAAACAGATTTTTCAATTTAACATAAAAAATTCCTATTATTGACAAAGTTAAAAAATTTCTTTTTGCTGCGGTGCATTTAATACCAATTTGTAAGATTTTATACAAAAGACCGTCTCTCTAAGCAGAATCGTAGACTGAAGAACTAATTTATTGAAAATAGATTAATTCTTAGTGTTTTTAGCTTCAACGATCTTGTGACAAAGAAGTGGCAATGAATGCAAGAAAAAATTAAACGAAATAAAGCCAGAATGATAATAATATAATTTGTCGGAACAGAAAAAAAATGAGCGAGTTTCTTAAGTAGTATACGTCGAAAATTTTTGCTTAAGACGGAAGTTAAGGCTATTGGTTGGTAAGAATTAATTGAAGTTCTACTTTTGTTAGGTTTATGGATGATTTGGGCGATGAACCGCTCTTATGGAAAATTGCCTGTGTGCCACTTAAAACTGATATTGAACTGGAAGAATTCTAATCAATTTAGCTGGAATACCATCATTGTCTGGGGGAAGTATTAGGAGCAGAGCGTGTATAGCATCTTGCACTTCACCGAAAGTAGAAGGTCCATTGTAACTTTGAAATAACCGTCTGAAAAATCAAATGCAATAAATTGCTGATTGAAAGGTTTATTGAAATGGGATGGCAAAATAATTGCTTGTTGAATTGAATCTATGACGACCAAAATAATTTTTAACACGAATAATTTTGTTGCTGATGGGATTTATTTAGTACGGACATTTATGTTGTAGATAGTTTTGATAATTTTGTAAACATTATCCTTAAAGCGAGTAAAAGCATAAATTGAATTCACAAATTTTTTTTAACTTGTGAAATCAAACTCCGAAGTCTGGAAGAAATTTTTTTGGGGCGATCCAATAGTCTCTGGAAAGTTAAGGCATACTTTATATAAAAAGCGTCTTTCTGATATGAAAAGTTTATTGCAGTAGGAAGTGCTTGCTGATGAGAAATAATGCAGTTTTTCTTCTTATTATACGCAATGTGAGACAGGAAAGGTTGTAAGTCAGAGTAAGATTTGAATGTGTGTGACGTTCTGTCACTCCTGAAGAAAAAAATAAATAACGTTAGGCTACAAAGGTTTTTGTATATTATTAAAAGGTAACAATAATTGGATCGGTAGATAATCACTGTCAAAAGGAAAGATAAATGCGAGTAAATATCATCACAGGATAGAGAAAAAAATGAAGAAGATGGAGTAACGCAAGTTGAGGAGCTGGTATATAGCAAGTTTAAATTATTATTGAAGATACAATTGGCTAAAATGGCGGAATTTTTATTTGAAAAGGTTGAACCAAGAGTGAGATGATGAGAATTGAAATCGCAAGAATGATGCAAATGGAAGAATTTGATGATAAGTTGCATTTCATCAATCATTTTTATTTGGCCTATAGGAGAATAAATATTGTATTATGATAAGATTGATATATGAAGGAAGCTGTAGATCAATTGTGATAATATGTATTTCGTTTTTAGAATGGGAAAAATTAATAAAATTGAGAATTCTGCAAGAAACGCTGGAATCGATAGCTATTAAAAACCCTCTCTGCGTACATTATAAAGGCCATAGGTTCTATAAATTAGTTTGTAGGGTAAACGAAATTGATCTTAGGAATTAAGAAAGGTTTCATGTATTGCTAAAACTTGCCCTGAAGAAAAGAAATTGAAATAAAAAAAAGATCGTTTGGTTCGGATACTAAGAAAATTCTATTGTAAATTTATTTTATAAGTGGAATTGAATATGAAAATAAAAGTATATAAAGTTGAAGAAAATTTAATAAATCAAAAAGAAAAAAAAACCTAAATCACTTATTTAGTGTTCTGGATTGATGGTTATATCAAATGAAAGGTAGAGAGAGCTGGAGACTGATTGCCATGCTCTGTTAGGTTTGCCACTGAACTGTTGTTATTTTGTAATACGTCGAAGTTTATTTCTTTGGGTTTTTTTTATCTTTAAACGGAGTATCTAAGTTGTATGTGTAGTCGAAGTTTCTTTACTGCTTGACTTAGAGTGGTTTTCTGTAAACGTTTTACTGCATTCTTACAAAAATGGAAATTCGGCGGACTAGACTTCACTTGACAGAATTTTTTTTCACTAATTACTAGGTTTCCATGGTTTGCTGTTAGAACAAACTTTCCCTTAGTTCTTACTTAAAAGTAATTAGAAGATAAAGTAATAGTAAAGTAATACGTAAAGTAATTAGAAGATAAAGTAGTAGCGACTTTTGATTTGGATATGAAAGAGTCTAACGAGGGTTTTGAATTTCAGAAAATTTATTCGGTTTTACATTTAATGCAGTTGTTGTCATTGGTCTTGTACAATTCATTGCAATTGGCACATTTGGGAATTTGGGTTGAGCAGAAGTCTGTGTAATGTTGGGAACTGCCGAATCCTGGATTTTTATAATTCGCGGTTGAGTGTGTATATGAAAGACATTTGCAAAAATGCCAAGGTTTATAGCGAGATAGAGACATTTATTGTTGTTTTTAAGCCATAATTTGACTTGTTCTGATAAGATTGTGCTCAAAATAGTAACTAAACGTAAGTGTGAAAAGATTAGGTGTTGCTCGTTTTCCTGGATATCTTCGGAATTCTTTAATTGAAAAGTTAGTGACTTTTGACGATATGCTTGGTATCTATATGAATTTTAATGTGGGATTTAGGGATCCCTCCATTCTGAATTTCAAATAGGATAACGAAAGATCTCGCTTCAGGATTGATTGTTGTTTGTAAATTTGTTAGAATATCACAATTATCTTTGAACCAAAGATCTTTATTAAAGCTGTCCTCCATTAAGTAGTAATTCTGTGCAACGTCCGCCATCTTTAGCTCTAAAGGAGCATTCACTCATTAAGTTAAACTTTCTGGAACTGCATTGACAACTAATAACTTGAAAAGAGTGAAAAATGCGCTTAAACGAAAATAAGAAAGAAAAAAAAGATAAATAAAAATATAGGTGATTTACGTATGAGAAACAGAAGTTAAAAAACTAAGGGAAAGTAAAAGTATTAAAAGAAAAAAAAAGCAAAGACGAGCACTTGGATAAATTGAGACACTGGCAAAGAGAGCTGGAATTCAACCGCATCACTTTCTAGTAAAATCCATCTTAGGTGGTAGTTTTACAGTTATGATTTTTATGAAATTTCAGGAAAAAGTTCACAGATTATACATATCGGCTTATAATCCGCAATACAAAATTTTAAGTTTTTTAATTATCGGTAGGAAATTACTGTATTTCATATCTTGTTTTACTTTTTGAAGTCGTTTTAGAAAATCTTCTACTTTATTTCATTGTATTTATAGTTGTAATCTTCTACTTTATTTTGCAGCATTTTTTTTTTAATTGTTGGTTTTTACAGGAAGGCTTTTATTTTTTCAAACTTTAAGTAACTTTTTATTTCTTCATATAATCTGCATATTGCAGGCGTCAATTTCTGCCCCCCTCAAAAAAAATAGCTTATAATCGGTATAAAATGGTGTATGATCATCAAGTGTAAATTTCGCCTAGAATAATAAAAAGACGTCGTATACTCCGCAGTGGCGTATTATCCATGAACGTAAATTTCGACCAGAAAAAATAAAAATCACAGTAAAATCTGCAGAGGTATGTTATTTGCTGGCTTAAATTTCTGCCAGAAAAAAATGCAATCCGCTGGCCCAAATTTCGGCCCTAAAAATAAAAAAAAAAAAAATATCGTATAATCCGCAGCGGCGAAAATTTCGGCTCAAAAAAAAAAAGATATCGTATAGTCTGCAAAGACATATTATCTATTGAAGTAAATGTCGATCAAAAAATAAATAAAAATAAAAGATGCCTTATAATTTGCAGCGGTGTATAATCTCTGTAAAATTAGCGTATATTCTATTTTCTTTGATGAAATTATGTTTTTATAGCTAATTATTGGTTTATAGCATATTATTATTTTTCATAGCAAAACTAACAAAATATTTCTTAGTTTTAAAGAACATTTTTAATGTGATAGTTAGAAAAAACAAAGTATAAGGATTCAGGGCCTAGTAATAAAGAATGTAGTATATAGTATGAACATAATCTCAGATTCGAATTTTCTGAAGTTAAATAATTGCAGTCACTTCTTTCAGAAACGAGTAAGTTCGATTTCCATTATGCCATCATGGATAAAACTGGGTAGCTAGAGGGGGGTTTTCCTAAAAGATTTGCAAATGCGGAACAATTACCACAATATGTGTAGAACAGACGTAGAGATTATACGCTGATTACACAGAGATTATACGCCGCTGCGAATTCTCTACTAGAAGTCAAGATGTTCATCAGCTTCAGTGGACTGTTCTTAGCACAGATAAGTGAAACACGAGATCAGTGCTGTCAGCAACACCAAAAATAATTACATTATTAATTGAAAATAGGATATGAAAATCTTCATTAGTATGAAAGTATAATTTTGGAAGGACTTTTAATTGATTTCTTCTATTTCATTCTTGACATTTTTCATCCCTAGCACCCTCAGATGTAAGATTCAAGTCACATTTGTATAATTTTTGTAAAAATCGGCCTTTCTTTCAATATCTACGGTAGTTATGTTTCTTTCTTTGTAATTAAAAAATTAATTGATTTTCTTTCATATACATAATTTTGACATCTTTAGTTGGAAAAAATTCCTTTTTAAAAGGGCAATTTTATAGTATTGATTTTTATGAAATGATTAGCCACCTAAGGTCACTTCAAAAATATCTTCCACAGAAATTGACATTTTTTTCCCGCATGAAACAATGTGAAAAATTTGTAAAAGCTTCTGTTGAGGAAGGTAAACATATTTTTTATGAAATGAAGAAAAGATTTAGAATAGATCAAAATTTAAAAGAAATTATTAATTTTAATTGAAATTATTAGATTAATTTCTGGGGCTCAGTTAAACTGCATTCTGGTCTTCTTTCATCCACTAGCAGAGACAACAATGTAGGATATCATTTTTGTCTACATTTAACGAAAGTGAGTCTTTTTTTTTCATTGGCCACTTTCTTCATTTTATCGTTATTTACTGGCATTTTCTATGTTTTATATTTATATTACGGTATTTTGTATGTCTTATATCTTTTATATTACGGTATTTTCTTATTTTTTTTGACAGAATTTTTTACGAAGTCGGATGATAAAAATCACTCGTGACGTTACCCACCAATTAATGTAGACAGAATAGATGGATATGCATACAAGTGAAAACAGAAGCAATGAAATCTCAATCCCGCTCTTCGCATTCGCATTCGATTCGAATCTTATCTCTGGTGCATCGCAGTGGAACCAGTTCCTTTTCCCATTTGATTTACCGTGTCCTCCGTCCAATAATCCTCGCCGTTTGACACTAAGTCCCTCTCTGTGCGTCCATTCAAAGTTGACAAGACAGTCCTTCGTCTTGATACCATCTTGGCCTAATGCTACCAGCTTCATCTCTAATGAACTTCATATTTATGAGACTTCTGGAAAATGTCATTTTTCACTCTTTCCGTAACATACGCCTGACGGAATCGGGCAGACAAGATGTCGCTCGTGTGTGAGTGTGTACTTGAGATTCTTCCTCCCCATTGCCACCAACAAGAATGTTTGAAGAAATGAAGAGTGACTGTCCCCTCAATTGATTCTTTTCGACGAGCGGGGAGCGGGTATTTCGGGGTGAGAGGATCACAGGCATTGTTGCTATCATCAAGATCCGGATAGCTATCGTCGAGATCTAAGAAGCGCCTGCCATTTACCGATTACGTTCCTACCACTGATTTCATTTTGTAGTCAAGTCAGCAGAGCTCTGCTGGAATTCCTGCTGTTTAATGCTGTAGAAAAAATTAGCTTGCTCAATGGGAATAACACATTTTCTCAATGGTAATTGACAAAGATGCCCTCATGGAAAAAAATAAGTTGTTGTTTGCTTTAAATCAGAAATGTGCTGACCATGGTTGATCATGATATGTCAAATTTATTTTTAAAATCATATGCGATTTTTGTGAAAGATCAAAACATGGTATATTTATTAAAATTAAAACACGTTTAGTAAAAATTAATTTTCCGTAAATTAATTATTTTGTATCAATGCATATGTTAGTAAAATATTTTCAGATGTGAATATTATAACATAATTAATAGTACTAATTAATTTTGTATAATTACATTGTATACAACTTGTTACTATAAAAACTAATTCAAATACTGAAACCCCTTTTGAAATTAATGTAATGTCATGTTTACAATTTTCAATAATACATGTCATACAATTTTTATTTGCTTTCTATTAGATTGTAATACTTAATTTTTATTACTTTGTAGTATTTCGCTATAGGATCAAAACTACAGAAGACCTAAAAATATCAGGGGGAAAAAAAAGGAATACCCAAAGAGAATTTTCAGAAACACTATTAATTTGTACAAAAAAAAAAAAATTTATAATAGCGTTAATTATGCATAAATTTTCATTTATTTCCCTAATCAGTACCCACAAAATCTTTTTACCAAAACCAGAAACAAGGATAAATTAAAAAATGAAGTTAGTAAAGTATCTAAGATACGAAACTAAAAAGCATTTGACAAACAAAAACATCAATTCAAAAACAGATGCATTGCAGAAACAGATCAAAAAAGAAATATGCATGTATAGAAAATACACAAAAGGTTAAAAACAAATCGTTTAGGAAATCTGCAAAAATGCAAAAAAAAAAAAAAAAAAAACCCAACCCTTTTAGGAAATTAATTAGTTATAGTATTTTTAACATAATTTTATCAAAGAATGCCCATTATATAAACCATTTTATAATACCAAAAACTTTACGAACATTTACTTTTATTTCTGCATAACTGGATCAAGTCTGAACAAATTTAAGGATATATTCCAATAACATGAAGGAACCAAAAAAAACTTTTCTGCGTAAAGAGAATAAAACTGTAAGGTAAAAAAAGTTTACTATGAAACCTGCTACTGCCGCATTATATTCGCTTTTTACCTCATCACCTTTCTAAGTGGAAATACTTTTGATTCCTCCATGTTAATGAAATACATCAGTAGATCTCTTTTGACTTATATTCAGTCATCTAGAGAACAGAATTACGCTGTTCTGAGGAATATTATAATTAATTAATTTATTTTGATGCTTTGCTGATTTCCTGGACGACTTGTTTCTCATTCTTTTATTGTATATTTTGTACATATATATATATATATATATATTTCTTTTTTTTTTTTATCTGCCTCTGTAGCTTTTGCCTTACTCTTCATGTTTATGTTTGTCAAATGTCGTCCAGCTTATGAGCAAGTCTTGAATGAATATTTAAATTCTCTCATTCTTTTGCGGTATAAACTATGAAGCACAAGAAAATTTATGTGTAGCAAATGTTGTTATAGTGGTGTCATAGAATTGAAATAATTCCTGTTTGAATAGGATAATAAATCCTATACATTTTTGTTCTTGTGTATTTGCTTTTTATGTGGTTATTTTTTTCCTGATGTATATATATATATATATATATATATATATATATATATATATATATTCGAACGGTAGCTTTCACATCGGTAATTTTTGTTTATTCATCTAACTGTTATCCTTTATACTTCTTCCAGTTGATTTCAATATTGTATTCGCAAGCCAAGAGTTAAGTGATAATGTTGAATGTTGACTTAATTTAATTGAGGATTTTGAGATTTAGGCCGGCTAATACTGCTTTATTTAAATTTTGAGCCTATGAAAAAAAAAAAAAAAAGTCGATCAATAGAAACCATTTGCGTGATCACTTTTGAACTTGTTGATAACAAAAGTATATTTAAATAAGAAAAAAACTTATAAAAAAGAATGTAATAAAATACATCAAAATACTTATTTGCTTTTTTATTATGTGAAGTTATTTATTTAAATATTTATCTTTAATATTGGCCTTGACATCCCTTGGCACTTTTTGAAAAGGTACTGGCGCAAGGAGGGAAAATGGTCACTAAAACACTTCCCAGCTCTGAAAGATAGAACCCCATAATTGATTATCTCCTACATAACTTGCCTCGTCTAACTTGATCTTCCCTAGGGTTTACCGTCCTGTAAAACCTAGGGAAGTTAATAGAACAATTAAATGTTAGCCTGTAGCTAAGATGATAGGGTTTTATCAAAGGCAACCTCGAGCCTTTAACAATAATTGTTTCAACCGAATAATTATTTTATATAATGAATGTCCCTTTAATTTGGGCGGTCGTTGCTGTGGGCTTTACTATTCAAGTCCTTGTTCCTTCGTCGCTCGGGCTCGTCGCTTTACCTATCGTAAAGTGGCGTGCCCTACGCTTATTTCTTCGCTAACAGCAGACAATCTAACGATTTGTTAGATTGTCTCCAAAGGTTTCTATGTCTATTAATAACATTTGACAGCACTTGGCTATTCCGAATTACACCGACTGTGTATCAAATCTCTAAAGCCCCTTTAGAATAAAAGTTTATTATAAATAAAGAAAGGTAATCATATGCTTGCTATTTTCGATTTTCTTTCTTTCTATGTGTGTGTGTAGCCCACAGTTAAGTTATCTTGAGTATATATGATCCATGGACTTCACAATTTAATGTGTCCATGTATTAAATAAACAATATTTGACAAAATTTAACTTTTTGTCCATTAAATTAATTGGAATGACTGTTTGTTATGGAATATTTTGCTCTGATTTCAAATTTGCAATTTGACAAACATGGTGTTTTTTTTTTTTTTTTTTTTTTTAACGAATTTAAAAAGTACAAAATGTATGTTTTTAACGATTTTCTACCATATTTCGATTGAGAAACATTCTGTTTTAATGTCCATAGTCTGTAAGTATATTTGGATCCCATTTTTCCTATTGAGATATCTTAGTTGATATATTGTTGAAATATTTTTCCATTGTTGAAATATCGTGGTGGAATCGCTAGTCGTATTCAAGGGAGAGGACACTAGATTTCTAACTGAGATTTTCAGGATTTTTCATAAAATTATTTTTATAGATATGTTATATCCCAGAATTTTAAATTTTATAACTTTTGAAGGAATTTTGAAATTTGTTCTCCATATTTCTCAGCTTTTCTAAAAAGCCAAGCAATTCAGTTATTGCCTTTTTTAAAAGACTTCCATGCGACTTTTTCTACCAAATTTCAACTTTCCTGAAAGCAATGCTCCTTCATAAACTGCCATATTTGCTGATGTACAAATATACCTTCTTTCATTTTAGTTTTACTTATGTTCTTCAAGTACAGGAAACGAGGACCAAATTTATCCATCACCTTAACAAAAAATTTAATTAATCCAAGTTTCATGGGAAAGGGAAGAAGATATACGTTTCAGGATTGTTGAGAAATTATTTTTTTTTTATTTGACCAGTTATTAGAATTCTTTTTAAGCCATTGCTTCTTGACAAACTGATTTTTAGGATCCCTGATATCCCAATTGCATAAAAAACAAAGAAATTTAATATTTCCTTCTTGTAGACCTAAGTACTATAACTTTTTAAATTGCCGCATATATTCTGAGAATGCTGTTGGTATCATATCTTCGATACAAGATTTTCATGTTGTCGTACGTCTCTATCATATGGGCTGCATAGGCAAGAGAAATTCGAGATTTCTCATTTCCAATATGAAGAAACCCGGCTTTTAAACTGAGTTAGCAAGATTCTATAAACAACATCAATTCAAGAGTATCATGATGGTCCCTAACTCACTCAATAATGAATCAACAGTATAATTCCCTAAATTGTTTTTGCGTGAACAAGCGTTGGAAATCTTGTTCCCATCGACTATAAAAATATTTTGTAGTTCCTTTCTTAAGGAGATTCCAACCCTTTAATCTAGACGCCAACAATTCTGCCTGATTCTTTGGCAAGTTTAGATCCCGAACTGGATCTTTGAATTCAAACTGATTGTTTCTGTGAGGTTCTGTAGACGTTCCTTCGAAATCTGGGACTTCAATACCGTCTTTTGTTTCGGACTTATTATATTTCTCCATCACCAGAACTTTCTGAATACAAACTCCAATTTTCTGATGGCGCTGAGATTAGAAGTTCATCACAGTAAGTAGCATGTTTGATAGCTGGAGCAAAGTTGGGATATTAAATGTTATTTTTGGTCTTGCTAGCAATTTTTGTAATGCCTAAATAAAGTGGTCGTTAGGTTATCTCCATACCATTAAATTGGAAATGGTATATGTCGCAGCATTCCGTTAAGCGCTAACTAATCAGTAATGTTACTTAAAACGCGCAGCAAATCTGAGGGGCCCATGATTTGTCCAGATCATTGATTTAATACCCGAAATACAGCTCATGTTCCTTTTTTTTATTGAGGTAGTAATATTCTATTTCTGATTTTTCAAAGTTAGTTCTCCACGCACATAACAGAAATTCTTTGGATGCTTTTTGCAATTTCGCGGCATTTTAAAGTATCTGTCCTATAAAAACAACACTTGAACGCAAAATAAAGACGAGTTGTTCCCTATAAATTAATATAAACACTTTTTAATTCGACACTCAGTGACTCACGCAAACGACGCTTCAAGTTCGCTAGACTTGTTTTAATAGGTCTAGCGTATATTCGACACTGAAATCTATATTATCATATATTGTTGGCGACCACTTCTTTTAATAGAGCCATCAAATAATATTATATCAAATAAGACACGTTGCTATTTGTGAAATATATATTTTTTAATATATGTAAAGGTTAAAATTAACTGAACCTGGTGGGTAACCTTTGTGTTTATATTTAGTTTTAAAGTAGCAGAATACATAAAAAAAAAAAAAAAAAAAAAAAACTACATTTATCCATTTAACAAAATTACTGTAGAACCAGTATTATTTTCAAGGGCAATTCAAAAAAAGATTTTATTGAAATTTCTTGTGTGTGAGTCAAGAGGGCAAGTTCTGTAAAGCTTTCTTGTTACAGAAATGGGTATGTCTATTTTGCTCCTTTTTATGCTCATATATGTAATGTCATGTATTTTCTATTTGCTTTGACAGAATTGGAATCACTTTATTTCATTAGAATAAGGATGGTTTCAACGTGCCGTAATTGTCTATTATTTGTGTTATTTCAATTTATTTAACAATGAATTTAATTTAATTTCTTTTTAAGTAATGAAGATAATGATTAATTACTTCACAAATGGAAGTCGCTAATAAATTATATCTATCTATTTAGTAAGACTTGCTGATGAATACTTGATTTTTTTTTCTTTTTTCTACCACAGGCACACAACATAAAATTGAATTTCCTCCGAGCGTAATATTTACGCACACATTTCTGTTTTTTATCTTATCGTATTTAATTAAACTAAATAAAAATATTAAGAAAAAAATAAAAGACCTGGTCCTTACTTCTTACTTTTTTCCTTTTGCATGTTTAGTTGAAAGTTGTTATTGAAGGTAACAAAAGGCACAGTCTGGGAATGGTTGGTAAATAACATTAGTAAAAGGGAAAAACACCATACCAAAAAAAAAAAAAAAAAGAAAAAAAAAAGGGAAGTATTAGACGTGAATCTTGTAACTGATTAATCATTGGTTGTCACTAGCTATACGCATCTTACCGTGCAATTATATAAGTACCCTCCCTCTTTTTTTGTTGTTCTTTTCGTTCCTAGTCACTCTTGTAGAAATATCTCAAAACTTTTCAGAGCTTCTGCTGTAATCGTTTTTTGTTTAAAGACGAATAAAAGCAAGTCATTCTTTTAGTGTTCGATTGAGCACCAATTGAGTAACGCTTTTTAATAAGCCTAGCTACGTTCTTTTTTTCTACGCCTTTTAAGTTTTTAGTTCTTCTTCTAATCACTTATATGAGTGATTAGCTCAAAGCATTTAATTATTACTATAATGATTTGAATAACTTATTGTTGATGTTGATTCGAAACAGATAGATGGGGTTCTCTGTCGTTTAAGTCAAATTAAATTGAGGCTGTTTCTTACTTGAGATCACTGTAGTCTCAAGTAAGAAACAGCCTCATTGATTTGACAGAATCTATGGGGCCGGAGAATGTCTGAATTACAGATGGTTAATAAAAAAATATCACTATATTAGATTAATTATAAACTTTTATGAAAATTAAATGAAAAATACAATACACTTCGTAATTGTTAGTAATTAATGCACATTTTGTAAAAAGAGTGTTGAGAAGAGGCATGTTAACACTTAATTCGACAATTGCCATTTTGATAAGGTCACAGTGACGCAGGATTTAAAATAGGAAAAAGGGTTCAAATTTTAACAGGGATGAATGTATCATCGTCAAGTCACGTTTTTATGCACGTCAGACTAGGTGGAAGTCAGATTTGAGAGGGGTACTGTCCACTTGATTGTAAAAGAAATCAATTCCAATGGCATTGAATTTCCTGAAGGCCATCTTTGAAAACGTGCGTATAAAGTTCTGTGATGTCTGTAATACGTCTGTGAACTTTCATTATAATTTTAGATAATTGAAAGTAGACGGATGAATAAGGAAGAGGTTACTTACAAAGGAAAAATTTGGTGCACAGTGATCTAGAACATTAAATGTCTATGTCTGATTTTAATTTGTCTACAAATCTCGTTTAAAAAGTACTCAATCCTTTGCAAAACTAACTGACTCAAGAGTAACGAAACCTGTAAAACATTTTTTTGTTACATTTTACTCCATTTGCATTTTAAGCATAAAAATTACGTTTGCAGTTGCAGTTTAAGTATAAATTTTTATTCATTAATTTCGAATAGAAGAAAGCAATACTCATTATGTCAAGAACATTTTCAATCTACAAAGAAAAAGACTGCTGTTTTATAAAACTTGCTACAATAATTCACATAAAAATAATAGGTCTAATAATTTATTTATTTACTTATTTTATTTATTTGCACATATATAAGTAAATTTCATGGTGAACTTTTAGAGGTAATAGCTCCGTATTTGCTGACTGCAGAGACCTAACCAGACAAAATCCCCTTCAGGCAACCTGACTATGGACACTAGACGCTTTTACACTGGTCTCAATCATCATCGGTTCTCTTCGTTTCTGAAGTCAGTCACTGCAATGGATACTCACCAGTGAATTAGAATTCAAGTCATCCTGTAAGCTAGTTTCACTGGACCTCAAATCAAACTGCTGCCGGATTGCCAAATGGCTAGCTCTCTGGCCTTTGGTACCATAGGCTTCAGGAATCCTGGCAGTGGCATGGATGTTTATTAGTGGTTCGGAATCCATGTTAAACTGTAGGTCCCGGTCTCATTAGCCCGAAGTGTGCACAAAATTACTATAGAGTGACAAAGCAAACCAAATCAAATCAGGCTGTCACATGGTTTGAGAATACAATTCGATTTTTATTTATTTACTAACAAATGTGACTCAATGTTGTCTTGATTTAATGAAATGATATTTTGCCTTTTGTCTTTTGTTAATAAAAAAAATTTGTTGAGGTGAACAAAGAAATCAAACCATAAATTTTGTTAAACGAGATGTTGGTACAATAATAATATAATCTTTGAACAAAGACATTTTGATATTAATGTGTTTTTATTAAAGCACTACAATTATTTCAATTAAAATTGAATTAGTCTTTAAAAAAGAAATTAAAAAAAAAAAAAAACGATAAAATACAAATAAACAATAGACAAAAATTTAGAAGAAATCACCTTTTTTCCTTTTAACCTGAAATTCAATATAACACATTTCTTTCTTACACTAGTAATGAGTTTTCAATATAAATTGTTTTATAATTAAACTCTAATATAAAAATAATTCTGTAGTGTGAATTGCACTTGAAATTTTTTAATTAAAAGAGAAAAACGAGGGAAAAAAAGGTGTTTTTAATGGATTACAAATTGTTAAATGTGAACATTTAAAACAAATAAAGTGACTTATATAAATTTGAAAGCATTATGAATGGACGCCAATGAACGCTTTGATATGTATGTCTTTTATGTCCCGTAAAGACACCTTAAACAGAAGTTTTAGAAACTCTTTACCATATAACTTCACCACATGAACTTTGCTAGGTAGTGGTTAAATAGGTTGATCACTTTTCGGGTGCTATTCAAGTTCTATTCTATTCAAATCTTGTATTAATCAAGCTTTTTAAAAACATTTCAATATGGTAATAAACTCCAACTTAAGTTAAACTGATTTATTCGACTTCGAAATTATGCGATTTTCAATTTTTTGTTTAACAATACTACCTCCTCAGTCTTCAATCTTTCTCTGGGTGGTTTAATTTGTCCCTTGGTAATTTTATGTTGTTAATTACTCTTTATTGCCACAAAATAGAGATACTACAAAAACCACATTAGTTAATTTATCTATACTATGAGTACAACAGAATCATTTAAAAAGAAATTTCTATTGACAAATTGTGATCAGGTATTTTTAATTCTCAATCATTCCAGTATTAATTTGGATAACAATTTTAATTTATTCTTTTTTGCATAAAATAAAAAAAAACCTTTATTTTATTTATCGCCTTCCGATTTTTTGTAATTTGGCTATTAAATTTGAGTTATTTTTAGAGTACTGAAAATCTTCAACGCGATCAATATTTTTTTTTTTTTTTTTTTCAGTACTGTCGAGCATTTTTTCTTCTACCGTAATTTTTTTTATATCAAGGTTAAAAGTGGAAATTTTTAAAAACTTAAAAAAAAAAAAAAAAAAAAAAATTTTCTACAATCGTTTTTATTTTCTTTTCTTATGTGAAATATTTTAGAGGGTCAAAAATTTTCGAACTGGCAAATTATAAAGCGATGACTGTACAAAGAACTGCAATTTTATTAGATCTATTTCTTTTAAACTAGTTTTTGGTTTTGTTCTTGATTGAGATTAGCCAAAAATTATATGTATTCACGCGCAAAGTTATATTCCGACATACCTGAATGCGATTCAAGCGGTTATGGGGTTGGTCCCACCTATCGCAAGATTCATATTGTACATGATAAAAAAAATTTCAACCATCCTTTGTGTGGTAAATAACTATTGATTGTCGAGCAAAATAGAAATTCTAAGACTGACACCACGAAACCAGTTCAAATAATAAAGTAAATAAGTAGGGTTTCTTTTTCATTTCCAGAACTTAATTGCTGCAAATCTCTCCTCCGAGGCGCGAATTTGACGGAACAAATCTTCCAATCCGGGCAGCGTGTGTATAATCATTCGCGGGAGGACCACACCGGGGACGGGGCGACACCTGCGGTCAAGAGACATAAGTGGGAGAGTAAGGGCGAGTGACAGCATGATTAGAGGTTGCGGCTCTACGTCTTCATTGGGTCCGGTCAATAGGGGGACGCTACTGCGTAATTACGAGCTCCGCGGCGCGAAAGCAGTCACCGAGGTGTGAGGTCGGACCGCATTCCTGCGAGCAGGGTGGTCGGACTCCTTCCCTACGAAAAGTCCCTATCGGCGTCGCTTTCAAACCTCTCATTTAGGGAGGAATCCTTTTGCCGTAATTTCTTTATCTATAAGTTGTCGATAATACGCTAAAATAACCTTTAAATTTAGAGAGATGGTTATATTCTGTTGCTTACACTCTGGGGATATGTTTTCCCCCGAAAACTTCATAAAAATAAATTAGATAAAGCAGGCATTTAAAAAACGAAAAGGGACAAAACTTTTTGAAATAGAGCAGTAAACACTCGTCTTAAAACAGAAACTAAAAATGACATTATTTATCAAAACAAAGAAGATTTTCTTAGCTTAACGTAATTTCCTTGCAATAATCTTCAGGATTATAAGCCAAAAACATTAAAATTTTAGTGTGAGGATTATAGGGTGGACAATTAATTAGCTATATAGTGACTTGACTTAACTAGGTGCTTTGAAATGTAGCTATATTTGAACATAGATGTAATTTAGTAATACATACTCTCATGTCAATAACCAAGCAGCCTAAATTGATTGTAAATTCGCTAAACAATTTTGTAAATCCCCAATGGTAAAATTAAAAATAATTTAAAAACCCAATTGCAAACAGTAAATAAGGTATAAAATAAAAACAAGATACGAGTTTTCTGCCTATAATCAACAGATTATATGCTAAAAACACTTAGCATTTTGGGGTTCCGGATTACAGACTGCTGTCTACATACCATGGACAATTTTTCTCAGAAGTTTCGCAATGATAATAATTCTATAATAAAATAAATAATAATTCATAATTCTATAAAATCTCCATTTAAAAGTTATTTTTGTGCAAACAAACATGGAAACGAATTTTAGTGAAAGAAAGTAAACAATCTTCTAAACATAAAATGTATGGAAGATAGCCGAACATACAAAAATAGATAAAATGAAACGTTTCTTCATTCCTATAGGGTAACCTTAAAAATGATGTGGGAAAATGGCACATAATGAAAAGAATGTCTCATCTCTCTCTCTCTCTCTTTTTGTCATAATTCAAATTTCTTATATCCCTATCGTCTTTCTGTTTTGCCCTATATTAAATTTATAATATGATTTAAAAAAAAAAACACTCTTAAAATTGTTTTGAAAGACGTTTTGTTAGTTTCATGTCATACATGTAAAAACGGATCCATTGGTATATGGTCAATCAAAGATTAGATGCGAATCATCCACGGGTTATATGCCGCCCGGAATTATACGAGATCTTATACTTTTTCAAGCCGAAAATGATACTCTGCGAATTATACAGCGCTGAGGATTACAAGCAAGAAAATACGATCAGTACAAAAACCTATAAATCAGAACTTGTCGATTTATTCCAATTCATTTTTTAAACCCGTAACGGATTTAATTCAATGAGAGAAAGAAATAAAAAGTTGCTTCAAACTGAAAATGAGAAACTCGTGGTAGATGCAAATTATTAAAAGTAGCGATATTTTTATAAAAAAGGATGGACTAATATCCTGTAATTACTACTAATATGCTATGTATCTGTTAGCACTAACATAATTAAAAAATGCTTTTTTTGAACACCAAATTGATAATCTAAACAACAATTTAAGGCCATTATAGACAAAGTGGACCAAAATGTAATAGATTTCTGAAATTTCGGTCTAATTTCACCTTTCAACTAAGATTTATTAACAAAATTAAAACATTGTAGGGAAATCAATTTGCAATTCTTTATGGTGTTATGTTTTTTTTTTTTGAGGGAGGGGACATTTAGAAAGCCATAAAAAAGATTCAATCGTAAAATTATGATTTTATTTATTAATATATGTTATAATTTCAAAATTTGCTTTAATTGTTTTAGTAACTAAAAACCTAACTAATTGCCTAAGTGTTTTAGTAATTTCTTGAGTGCAATCCGCAGCACCATATAAAACACAGGCATAACTTTCAAAAGTAAAAAAAAAAAAAAAAAAAAAAGGAAAAGATCCGTATTATCTATAAAGAAATCATGTATTTATAAAAGGTCTGATCTAGATTCACGCTTGCTATTTGATGCACCTTCTATCAATTATGTTAGGTTTTTAAATCCATGCCATGAAATTAACAAAACGTTCTTCAGTTCTAAACGCTTATGATACCTCAATTATATATAAAAAAGTTACGTTAGAAATTTAAGATAATGAAAATTGGAAAGGAGATATGCATAGAAGACTTATGACAGACGTTTTTTTTTTTCCCTACAGAATCGCAATATACCTGCTAATATTGCTAATGATAATGAAAATCTTTATTATGCATTACTTGTATCATAAAACCAGACGAGCACCCAAGGTGAGGACTTGAAACAAATGCCCCCCTCCCTCCTCCAAGCCCATAAGTGTAAGTGGATCGTCAAATCCTTGTTTAGGTAGTAAAGTAGGAGGTCGCCAAATTGCGATAATTAATTCAAATTTGGTCCGTTATTCAAGGACTTGTATTTTATATCGACTTTTCCAGTAGGTTGTTTTTAAAACATATGTTAATTTCTGTTTTATAGCATGAGGTGCTCTGTTTTTTTTATGTGCAAAATTTTCGTTGTTGTGAAATTTTTGTTAGATTGTGAATTTTTCAGCACTATTTCATCGTATTTTTCTTGGTCAAAGTAAGTAATATTTTTTAATTTAATATATACATTATTATTTAATTACTTACATTTAATTACTTTTTAAAAATCATTAGTAAAAACCTTATTTTTTAAAAATTCTCATTTATAATTCTTCCACATCTACTACTGGATTATTAATTTAATATATACTATTCCTTTCTAATTTTTTTGTAATTCTTTCATTAATACTCTTACATTTTAAGAAAATTTATCATGCATTATTTGTGTATTTATTTATAAGAATGAGAATTAATTTCAATGTTACTTCGTGTAGTCGCTTTCCTTATATTTTATCGTGAGAAATAATAATAAATTATATATTGAAGTAAAGTAATTATTTTTAAGGATTTATAGCTCTAATCGTATTTGAAATTTTCGTTGAGATTAATTAAACACTTTCTAGAGAATAATTGCATGAAAAAGAAAACGCCTCAAAACAAAATATCTGATTTTTTATAGAAAGAAAATAATTAAAACTGTTGAAGTTGTAATAAATGCTCAAGCAGACGAATGGTCAAATAAATATAGAAAATCAAAAATGATACAATGAATTTTAGCAGATACCAATTATTTTCTTAATGCAAAAACAAATGTCAGCATGATGTTTGAATCCATTCTTAGTAATTTATTTACATTATATTACAGAATATTGCATGATATTACTGAATAAAGTTATGAATTCAAAGGAAAATTGAAAGCATTTGAAAAGTTCTGGAAACTAAACACAAATTTAAAATTTCCTCTAAATGAGAAAAGTAAATATATATATATATATATGTGTGTTTTCTTGATACTAAAGATTGAATTTTGTCTATTTAAGCATTGAAAATACAGTATACTGTAAATATTGCTTCCTATTTTCTTTAACTGAAATAGGAAAAAAGTAGCTCACAAACAGATCGATATTTGGTACTAAATGGATATGGCAATTGTAAATTAATTGACAATTGCAATTGTATTAAGTTATTTTTCAAAGCACCAGAAAACCAAGTACAGCATTAATTCTCTTTCAATTTTTTTTTAAATCTCGATGTGATGAAAATAATAAATTGCTCAACTTATTGATGCAGTTTGATAGTTGTCAGTCTGTTATAAATAAAAGAAAACTTGTTCCAATCATCAAGAAAATTATTTGCAGTAGTCAAGGTATTTTTTTAAGGGCACACAAACGTTTTGGAGAATTTTAAAAAAGAAAATTTTCTGATTACAAACTAAGAGAATTCTCATGATCAATTAAGAGAAAGAATTGACCACTATGATACAATTTTAATAAATCATTTTCAAAACTTTGCCAAATATTCTCCTTCAAATTCAAATAAATATTGAAAACCAAGTAATAGTTGCATTAAATTAATTCCACTACAAATAGTGTAAGATAAATTTTACTATCTATTTTTTTAAATTTTTTTTAAATTTAAATTTTAATTTTTTATGCAGTACTTTTAGTTTTAATGTTATCTTTTTTTTTTTATGCATTTGAACCCAATGAGTACAACGTAAAAATTATTAATAAAATAATTACTATATGAATTTGTTGAATTAATATATAAAATTACTGATTGTTCAGTATGACTTATTGAGCTTTCTTAAACAGTTACAGTTTATTTTGTTGAGCCTCCCTTCCCTAGACAAAATTCTGGGTGGGCTTCTGCATAAAAACTACAGCTACTTGCAAATACAATAACTTATTAATTGTGTCTATTTAATAATTAATTATAATAGCACATTAATTGTACATGATTAATAATTAATTATAACAGCTCATTAATTGTAGTAGCTCATTGATTGAGCCTAATTGAGCTCATCAATTGTTCATGGACTGTTAAAATATTACACTGTCCTGAATTCATGAATATTGAAACTATACAGATAAGAATAGCGAGGGTTCGAGATTTCTATTTCACTTTTATCACTCTCATTTTGTTTTGTTTGATCTTTCCTATTAATTTCGGCAGAAATTTCAGATTGAAAATTAAAAATGTATAGAAATTAGTACAAAGCATAAAATTTGAAATATCATTAAGATTTTAATAATTTCGATCATTACAAATTATTAAACTGATACATTTTTTACTGATAGGTACTCCATAGAAAAACATTTTATAGAAAGGGCCTCCTTTTTTGTGTTCAATCGAAATATTATGCATTTTGCTGATGATAGCTGCTTCAGTAAAAGCAGCTATCATCTATATCTACCATCATATCTTAAATATATTAACTACAAAAAAGAAATCTTATTTTGAATAGAAATGAATACCTATGGTATGAGCGTATAAATGGATTAATTATAATAACGTATTTTTAGTTTTACAAATTCCGATTTTTAGCAGGGAACAAGGAATTTTTCTGTGAATATTTTTGCAGCAATATTTTTGATTTTACAAATAATAGGCTCTATAGTACAAGAATCCCAGCTTGAGATTTTAAACCTTAGCGACTCTATATCCAAACTACCTTATTTTGAATTATTTCATAGCAACATTATATTTGTGAAATAAATGCAATTTTAGATATCCGAAATGCTGCATACTGTGGAAAATAACAAAAACTTTCGATTATTTAAGAGCAATGAAAATTTTTAATAAAGCAGATTTTTTAAAAAAAGCCTTTTTCTTTCATACTTTCTGCAATTAAGAACAACCATCGATTGCAAAGGAAATAACACCGAATTTCGCAAAATGTATAACCTTTTGTGCAGCGTTTTTTAAAATAAATAAATAAAAATTTAATCTTATCCAATAATGTGCAGAAATAATTATATAATATCTATTGCATTTCTCCTTTCTTACAAATATAATTGTTAATATATGAACTGTTTACGTAAAACAGGATAGAGTTTAATGAAAAATTTATTTATTTGTATAAGTTTCTTGTTATAACATGCAATGCTTTTACTTCCATTTTAAGATGTCGTACTGCATTTTGCATTTTAAAAAATTGATATTTTTATATTAAATTCAATCTTTAATAAATAATTTTAACACACTTCTTGGTAGCCTTCTTTAAATAATTTCTAAATTAATACTATTTTAATGAAAATTCCTCAAATTCACTCATAAAAATTACTGAGTTATTTGATAAGATTACAAATTCCAGCAACAGTGCATTAATGTGCACACTCTGTTAATGCTAATTTTGTGTTAAAGTTGGCAATCGTTTAAATTGGAAGGTAACAATATATGTTTGCCCACTACTAAGAAGCAACAAAAGCTATTGAAAATTGTCAGTAAGACTACCGAAAACTCTCTTTGAGGTTTGCATCTCTGCAGTTTTATTAACTACTTTTTATCCTGGCTGGAAGTCTATATCTTTTGTCAGTAGCTTGAATACGTCTTGGATATAGATGTTTTGGAAACAGTTTGAAAAAAAGGTAGCAGTGTAAATTTCTGGCCTATATTCAGCAGCAGCGTGTAATCCGTAATATGAAGAGAGAAAAATAAAACTGGAATGGATCATAGAGTTAAAAACGTTTTTAAAGTAGCCCAACACAATAATTAACAATGTTAGGGCTCAAGATTTTGGCCTTTTTAGCAAATATAAAGATTACAAATAATGTTTTTGTTTTCCCCCTCCTCTCTTAAATGCATATATTCTTTTCGGTTTCCTCTATCTTAAATTCATAAAGTAATTTTTTATATATATATAATTGTGACACACAAAAATTTTTTAAAACTGAACAGTAAATTCACAGATTAAACTCAAAGGCCTATAATCCGCACCAAGATGTTTCTAGCGTACAGTCCGTAGATTATAGGCAGGAAATTTCCATTTTTTAAAAACTTTTCGTGTCATAATTAATAATTTCATTTGGATTTTGATTCATATAAAAATTTCTAAAACAACATGATGACCTGCCTATAAATCTCGGATTAAAAACACGGATTATAGGTTAGAAACAGAGGTTTAGTTGTCTCTACGGTCAATTTGCGTACACTTTAGGTTAAGTAGACCAGGGCCTACAGTTTAACATGGATTCCGACCCATCAACAAACATTCAAGTCACCACCAAGATTCGAACATGAAGAAGCCTGTGGTACCAAAGGCCAGAGCGCTAAACAGTTGGGCATAAGGCCGCTAGAAACAGAAGGGAACTTCACGGTTTAGAAAATGGCATGGCCTGCTTAATCTGTCAATAATCCGCAGATCTATGGATTATATGTTAATAATCTTATAATTTCATAGTGAGAAATTTCAAGGTTTTTAAAATATCATACGCGGTTTTTGATAGGAAATGACAGAGTGTTTTAATTATTCATTTCTTTTGAATTCCGATCCCCTTTAAAAATTTTCGAAAACAACATGATGATTGGGATAAGGATTTTCAAAGGGAAAAACCTCTCGTGAAGTAAACAAAAATCTCCGCCAAAAAATCCCCAAGGAAAGGGAGTTTTCCAAACATCCGCATGACTTCATGAATCGCTCGTGCAATTCATCTTAAATGCCCACGCAGGTAGCTTCCATCTCTTCTTCACTGATTTCTCGATTCACGCTGCCAAATTGACCATGAAGAAAATGCGAGACAGCTAACTAAATTAAAGCCTTTTACTTTTTTTTTTTTTTGCTTCTTAACGGAGGGGGCAGGAGAACATTTCTTCTTCCCTTTCCCTCGAAGCAGGGGCAGTGTGGAGAAAAATATAATGATAAATCTTTAAAGTATGGGGTTCGGAGTTAAAAGCATTTCTCGAGATAAACATGCTTCCTTTTTTTTATTTATTTATTTTTTTTTCTTTAGTTTTGTTTTTCTTTCGTTCCCTTTTTCTTTTTGAGACGGGAAATGGAATAATGGGGTGACACGTGACTTGCGTTGATGTTTTCCTCCAAAAAGTGGTCGAATCTATCAGATTTATTAGCTGAAGGGAAAGATTGCCGCCGACGTAACATATGATTCATTAATAGCCGAGTCATTCATCTTTGGTGCCGGATGATTCCATTGAGAGGACGGAGTGCTGAAAATGCATGTCTCAAAAAAACCTTTCCTTTTTATAAGCTATAGCGTCTTAACATTTATTTTAACTCCTTTAAAGAATTTTTTTTTTTTTTTTTTTAATGGTATTGTTTTAGAACAAGTTTTTTTTTAACTACAATCGAAAATATGTACTGTTAGAATCACGATCGATATGTTTTTATTCTGTTTTGCACATTTTTTTTTTTTTTCTTATCCCTTTAAGACCTAAATTGTTTTGTTGTTGTTTTTTTGTATATAAATTTTATTTAATTTTTATTTTTAATAGAAATTTATACCAATTATACTAAAAAAATAAAAAATCTATGCCCCCCCTTTCCCCCTCCACTGAGGCATGGGGAGCACCAACACGATCGGGCGGATTAGGCTTTGCCATAAAAAATTTCAAAATGCCTCACCAGCACGATCGTACGATCTCGGGCTTAAAGAGTTATAAAGCATTTCACTAGAATGGATCAGCTATAATTTCTTGAAAAAAAAAAAAGGTTATTGTTAGTATTTTTGCATTGAATCGAGATTGAATTTGTAATTTAAAAAAGATTCTTGTATAAATACATTGTTTCTAAAAAATCAAGATTAGTAAAAAATCTAGAGAAATAATCAAGAATTCAATGGAAATCGTTCAAGAGAAAGAATAACAGATTTCAAATCGGGACATTAAAAAAATTGGATCCATTAAAAAAACTTTTTAATGCTCAATTTAATCGATAGCTAATTGACAAATATTTATTTTCTAAGTTTAAAAACATTTTCGCATAAATATCTGCTGAAGGAATCAAGATCCTTAAAAATAAAAAAATTTAGGAGAAAGAATTGTTATATGAAGCTCACCAATGTTACACACACATGCAAAAGAGAGAGAGAGAAAGATTTCGAATCTAATGTAAACCCATAAAAGAATAGTTTTTTCCAGAAACAGTAAAATGTAATGGGAATTCATAACAATTTTTTGTTTTTACTGAACTCCAAAACATACATTGTTAAAATTATGATCAATATTTTTTGTTATAGAGATTGAAGTATAAATTCAGTCATTCTGGTTGCACATTAGAATCAGAACTATAACCCTGTGGTCTATTCCGATTTCGTAATTCATTTTATTTATACGATATCCTGAATGAACTCGCATTTGACTGAGAATAATGCAAAATAATCAGAAATATTCGTTTCATACCAAGAATTAAAAATTAATATTCACACGAGTTAACTCGTGTTGTTCCGAAAAGATACAATTTTTGGTTATACAAATGTAACAGAGAAAATCATTTAAAAGGTTAATAACCAAGTCTTAAATAATGTATCATTTAAAAAAAAAAATGGTGGAAAAGCATGTGTCGAATTTTTTTTTTATGAGTTAGAATGGCATAAAATTAATTTAAATCTTCCGGAAGTGAAATTAATTGTAATTTATAGTTTTCGAAGGAAAAACATTTTTAATAATTATTTTTCAAAATTGTAGCACATTTTTAATAAGTTTCAAAAAGAAAATGGGACAGCATTTGACATTTTTAGCAGTGTTAAAAATATTTTTTAAATATGGATTTGATGGATTTTTGAATCATTTAAATCTATCATTCACAATCGCTGAAATATATTTGAGGAAAAAATATTGGAAAAAAAAAAAAAACTGCTCACTTGAAATAACTCGAATGACAATACAAAAGTTAAGTATTACGTTTTCAGAGACGTGTGCTACTATCAAGCTTTGAAAAATGAAAGATCTATAACAAAAATTAGAAGATTTTCAAGCATAATCCGTGAATTATAGAAAAGAAATTAAGAGACAGTTTGAATAATCTTGCAATAAGAAATTTCTCAGCTCAATATTAAAGGACACAATTTTATATATATTTCCTTCAAGTTAAATTATATGTATTGGATATTTCGTAAGATATTCTGAACCTGTTTCATGAATTTATAAGGTCATTTTTAAGTACTTTTTATAGTATTTTTTCTTATTACTTTTTGTCACCTTTCTTTCTTTTAATGGCAAAATTGTTTTCAGTAAAAAATTTTAGAATTTATTGTTACCCAGGAATATTAAATACTTATTTTAACTGACTTATTCGGTTAACTCCCTCTTGTTAAAATAAATTTTAAGGCATTGATGATGAATGAAGTGGTATATGGGGATGTGAAGCGACAAGGACTATAATCCCTAATCACTATATATCTGAACAGTTAGTTTTCTTTTTTATTTTAATATGTCACTCTCCACGATCGTGTTAGACCGGGACCTACGGTTTTAAATTGGATTTCGAACCACTACAAGCATCCATGGCACCGCCGGGACTCGAGCCCGAAACCTGGGGTACCGAGTGCCAGAGCGCTAGCCACTCGGCCATTCAGGCCCTCTTTAAGGCATTCTAACTTATAAAAATGTTTTTGACACGGATAAATAAACACTCCAATTTTCTCTATGGGACCATATGGTATTAAAGATGAATGATTGTGCTATTAACTTTTTAAAGGCTTAGCCTTAACTAAACTCAGATTTTGCTTTTGTATTTTTTTATGAAACATCACGAATATCATTTTTTTATGAGGGGGTTTTTTGTTCTGTCTTATACGGTTTGTTGCTCTATGGTCACTTGATTTGTTTTTTTGTTGTTGTTGTTGTTTTCTCACACTTTAGGTTTAGTAGACCGGAATCTGCTGTTGGGATAATGTGGATAATTACGTAGATTCGAACCATTAACAAACATCCAAATTACAGCCAGGATTCGAACCTGACGCCTGTGGTACCAAAGGCCAGAGCGTATGCTAATGGGCCATCTTGCATTATTCTATGACAACATGATTTCACTGGTGAATTTGTACGCCCAATAGTCATTCTATTTCAATTTTGGAGAAGATTTAAAATTAATTGGTTTTGACAAATTTTTAAAAATGTCAGAAAGTAATTGCGTTAATGGTTTTTACTTTATTGCAGATTACGATATGAGATTCTTTTTTCAATAACGGGCATAACTTAATGTAGGATAGCTATCTATATAATAGACAATATTTATTTCAAAAAATATATTCAATTTTAAAATTTCTAAATTATATATTATTCAGGGGGTTGCTTAGATCCAAAAGGATTTCAAACATTTTAAAGAAATCTATTAATAAAAATTATATAAATATGTAATTTTTATGCATTTTATGACCATATAATTCCATGTTATAAGAAGTATAGGGTTATAAAATGCATAAAATAAATAATATGGTTATAAAATGCATAAAATAAATAATATGGTTATAAAAGGGTTATAAAATATTATAAAATGCTAATAAGTAACATAGTTATGAGAATTACATGGAGCTTAGTTATTACAAAATTGGATCAAATAACAAAAAATAATTATAAAATTATTGTAGAATTACACAATTTTTTATTTGCTTTGTTACTATTATTATTGTTGTTGTTGTTATAAAAAAATAAAACATGTGGGGGGACATATAATTTTCGATTGATATTTTCTTCTGTGAGGGTATCTGCCATATTACAACGATTACATATAACTCTGGTCTACAGCAAGACAAGAATGTGTTCTTTTTGTGTGAAATTTCTTTTTCAATGAAAGATAGAATTGATCTATAGTATGTGGTTATAGGACGAAAAACGTGTCAAAACTGCATTGTATTTTTCTGTAAAGCTTGTTTAACTATATCTATGGAATTAAAATGACAGTTATTCGTCTTTTATTTTTAAATTCGCATTAGTTTAGACCAGAGGTGTCCACGCAGACCAACACTGTTGTGAAGGAGGCCTAGCAAATTTCTTAATCAATGAGATTTGTTTAATTTCCTTAAATCATTAAAATTTTATGTATTCTTTATTTATATTTTTCTATTTTAATGCATACAAATATATATATATATAAAAAGAAATTAATTTTTAATTTACCTGAATATTCAATTACAATTCTAATTTTCATTTTTTATTTCTCATTTCAATTATTGTAGCGTCTTGACCTTCTTAATGATTTAATATAACTCTTCTTGTAAATATCCTTAAGCTTCAGCAATTTTGCTTCTTTTTCGCGGAGTATAGTTTAGGTTGTACATTTTGTCATACTTTTTAGTTCAATAATGATCGTTAAACCAGCAATAATATATGTAGGTTAGAGAAATTTTTTTTTTTTTTTGTCTTTAAATTACCCGCGAGTTATTTTTCTCCGAATGCAGTTTAAAAGAAGCTAGAGAGTTTGACCATAAGACAAAGGGTTAAGAATGTACGTGATTCTACACTTTTTATGTATTAGGTAGTAGCAAAAGTGCTGCACATTTTTTGAAAGACATAATAGCAATGATTCGACTTTTTTCTGTTATAAATCAGTGAATAATCTATAATAATGTTAAACTTAAAAGACGTCGTAATTCCTCCAGCAGTTTATCCTGACAGTGGCATGGATGTTTGTTAGTGATTCGGAATCCATGTTAAAGAGTGGTAATTTACGTTAAGCAAGTCCCGGTCTAATTAGCCTAAAGTGTGCACAAAATGACTTTAGAGCAGCAAACCAAACAAAATCTCGTGCAATTTCGAATGAGACTGCATCCAAAGAAGATTCTTTTTGTGTAAGGTAAATAGGGAATGTAAGGTAAAATAGGAAATAAATTATTCATTATGAGCCGTTGAGTGAGAATCGACTAATAATCTTTAAAGTTGACTGTCAGCAGCTAACAGACTTAACAAACAATGTTGTAGGAGAAACGAGACCCTTGTGATCCTTTAACATGACAATGTCCAACCCCACACTGCAAGAGTGACAAAGAGTCTTCTAGAAAAACTTTTCTGGGAAACGATGCTTCCCTACATTATTATTCTGATGTTTTGTGACGCTTACAGAAATCACTTTGCAGAATTTGATCTGATTTCAAGAAATCAAAATAAACAACTTCAAATTCCAACCTTCAAAATAAGCTTTTGATGCAGATCACTTCGAAGCTGATGGATAGGTCTTGAATGGCAATTGAATCAGTCTCTTGGACATAACATTATCATAAAGCTTTCTCTGATTTTTCATAAGTAGTTAGATCTTGAAAGAGTTTCGTCCTGTCTTAAATGTATTCTTAAAAAAAAAAACCGTACAGAGCTTTCATTACAACCAAATACGAAGAAAAAACATTTAGGTCTGTTGCTACAGCTCAAAACACGGATACCGGTCAAGGGTTCAAAGTGTTCATGAGAAAAATTGGGCTTGGTAAGTCTTAAAAGTAATGCAAATGTGCATGTCTTTAAAGTATTGCAAATGTGCTGTGTTGGTTAATCAAATGACTTTTATTTTCGTGAGTTTATAAATGAGTTTGTTCGCTACATTGTGATTGTAATAAATAATGTTATTGACTTTAAAATCTAATTGTCGATCTTTAGTTAATTTATTTTATAGCAAACTGACAAATTTATTGCAAATATTAACTAACCTTATTTCATAATGCCAACCGTAAAAGTCGCCGCAATTCGGCCAACAGCTTCGAATCCGTATTTTAAGAAATAATTATTTTATAGAAGTTTAAAAGATAACATGCAATCGAATCTAAGGGGATCAATCGTTTTGGCTTTTAATTTTTAATTTTTTATTTTTGCTACGATGTTCCAATTAATTGCATAAAAATAATGCCTACTGAAAAAAAAGAGATTTTTTTTTTTTTCAATTATTTAATTTCCTATGTGCAGAAGGCTTCCTAACTATGGAAAGCAAATTTCTTTATAACCTTGATCTTGATTGGCTATCATGAGTGATGATTTAATTCGAAATGTCCTTAATGGGTTTCTTTTTTAATCTTTAAATAATGTTTAGTTAATTTTTAATTTCTCTTGTTAAACTTTTTATCTTTTGAAATTGTTAGGCATTGCGTAACGGAGCCCAGCTGTATAAATAGGCTTTATAACTTTCTCATTCTATAACATTCGCGAGAATTCTTATATCAGTTTACTCAGTTCACAGACACAAGTGCACTAAATTGCTCAGCTTCACAGACACAAGTGCACTAAATTGCTCAGTTTCACAGAAACGAGTGCACCAAATTGCTCAGCTTCACTGACATGAGTGCACCAAATTGCTCAGCTTCACAGCTTCTTAATTCTTTTTACCTTTCAGTTGTTAATTTAATTCTAACTATTTTATTCAGATTTTTTTTCTCATTTTAATTTTTAATTTTTTTTTTTTTTTAATTTTTAAGCAGCTCACTTTCAATTCTTTTTTAAAACATGGAAGTATATGAGAAAGATCTTATTACATAGTCACTCCAAAACATTGTCAATATATTTCTTTAATTTTATGAGTTATTTAATTTAAAATTTTAAATGTTTATGCTTAAGTGAAGCCATCAAATTGTTAGGTTATAGATTGCTAGACACGATTAAGTAAATTTATTTATTCATGTGCAGTAAATAAATATAAGTTAAACTTACAGTGATAAGCACGACACAAAATAATAATTATTTTATTAACATATAAATACCTCACAAAAAATACATCAAGCTCATCTTCTCAAAGAGCACTTTTAGTGGTTAATAAATTGGAATATAAATAAATTAAATATTCGGTTCATCTTCAGAATATGACTCTAAAGAAATGTCACATTCTAACATGAATTGGCTTTTCACATTTCACATGTACATACAACAATGAGAATTAATATTCTTTGTTGTTCTGATGAAAACTTGTTTCATTACAGAAATGCTACATAGAGAAAGCTCAGTATCAAATATGCATTGCAAAATAATAGTGTACAATTTTTAATTATTTAATGATACAGTATAAAAATAAATAGCTAGATACGAATTGCAGTTCATCACCAGTATTATCAGGATTCAATAACAAAATTTACAAGTCAGTGAAATTATAAGTAGCATTTACAATAAAAGAATTTCTTTTCATATGTGTTAATGATTTAACGCAATCATGCTTTTATTCAAGCAAAGACAAGGGATGAACTTTCAATAAATGGAATGTTTTAAATTCTTATCGCCATATTTCCTCAAAAATGTCTTCACTTGCGATAAATTATATCACTAATATAAGATCAAGTGTTTGCTTTTTCATATATCTGCTAAGTCCATATCGAAATGACATACATAGATGCTTCGATGTATGCAGATGTCAACATGCATATAATCAAATACATAAACATCTGTATACATTAAAATAGACACATAGATGGCATACATAAAACAAGTCACCTAAATGCATAGATGTCTCTTAACACATAGATGTCTAATTAATTTTGTATTCTTAAATATTAAATCCACTGGTATGTTATTTTTGCCTTTGCTGTGATTCAAGTAGGTGGGATAAGTATACATGGTACATCACTGCATTGAGTTTCATGATGTGATAACTTCAATCATTCTAAAAATTACATTATGCAACTTTGAGATGCAAGTCCCAATTCCCCAGAAATGGTGTCACAACTAATATTTTAAACTGATTTAACACCAAAGCACAATATTCTGATATATAAATGAAAATAACGACAAATGACAATTGTGATGTATTTTTGTGTCACTAAGTTTAGGTTTCTTTTCACATATAAAAATTACTATTAATGTAATGCCAATCATGATGAATTTTTATCACAATTGTTTCCAGATACCATTGAAACATAGCATCTGTACTTTTGAAGGCAATTACCGTTTTATTCAGTTCACAGCAAAGCATCAAGGTGCACGAGTGCACCAACTTGCTCAGCTTTCCAGACACGAGTGCATCAAAGTGCTCAGCTGCACTAAAAGTGCACTATGATTAGCTTCACAGACACGAATGCACCAGTTTCCTGGCTCTGCAAGTCCTGCACTCCACTTGGCAACACCAGTGGAAGGTGCAATTGCACCGCGTCGTCGTCTCTTCGCGGTACTCGGACTTGTAACCACGGCCACAGCACATTAGGTCACAGCCGTCCACGCCGATGGACGTCGCATTGCAGACACGACCCCTGTCCCGTTGTGTCCTAGGCTGGTATCAGGGAAGCAAAAGTCCGGAGAACCCTCGAAATAGACGAGGTCTTTTTTGGAAGGAGGCTTGTGCTCCCGGATGATAAGGCTTGAGAACAGCCCTACGCTTGACGTTGCCTCTGTTGGTAACTAGGACCCGGGATGCGCCATCGAATCGGTCCTTCAGTCCATCCCCACGGCACGAAAAGGAGGCAGTTGCATCCAGCAGGTCTGGACAGTGCGCTGCCGGACATTCCGTGGCACTTGCACTGCCGCCTCATGCCCGCAACCACGTGCTGAAAAGAAATTTACACAAACATTAATCTCAACCAGTAAAGAACAAGATTTTAGACTTAAATACAAACTTAGACTTTACTTATTGAAGACATTCAATATTATGTTGTTTTTATCGTTTTCGCATGGCAGGCATATCTGAGAGGTTTCACGTTTCCTTTGAAATTTTTTTTTATTTTGCATTCCTTTGCATATATACTTTCTTTCACCCCAATAAAAATGTGTTTGAGTCTTTTTAGCCCTTTTCATTGTTGAACTAAACATTGTTGAGTCCCCTTAGCCCCTTTTCATTGTTTTTGAACTAAAAGTTGTTATAATTTTGATGTCCATTTTTATTTAGTTTGCATTTAATTAATGATATAAGTTATTGCTTTTATTGATTGACTGATTTGATTTATAATATAGATCTGAGATCCTCTTCCACTACTAGAAAGGTACATACACTACTAAAGCAGATTCAGCCTTATCCAGAGATCCTGTGGAATATGTTACATTAAACTAATATTCCGGCATCCCCATTTTGGACGAATACTCAGATGAGTAGCATCTAGGTGTTCACAGCTTTTCAGTATCCTTCTATTGCCCAACGACCCATATCATGCCTCACATCTATCATGCCTATCCTGGAATAGTGCACAGGAGCTTTCTGTCAGACTTTCCTTGTCGCGTTTTGAATCCGGCACCCTGAATTCTGAATCTCAACTTGGTACTAATCAGAACACTCCGGAATTTAGAAAATTAAGCATAAAAAATGCCGAAGAGATAGTTACAAATAATTTTTTTCTCTAACTAACAATGTAATTATGAAATTTAATAAATCTATATTTCATATCCTTCGTAAATGTCCAATTAATATGATATATCCAATGAATTCTCGATTTTCTAAAATACATTGCCAAGCATCTGAGGAATAATGGAATTCTAAGTAAGAAACCTCAACTCCATTGCACGTGTTTATTTCGTATTATGGTATGTCTATGTGTCTATTATGTATGTATTTATCAGACATATATGATTCTCTATTATGTGGGACTATTAAAAGCATCTGATTCTTTTTTATTCTATGTGACGTATCAATATGTTTATTATATTTATGTTACTTCTCAAGAACAGAAGCAGTGTTTCATAACTACTATTCATTCATATTAAGAGAAATAGCAAAATTTTAATTTATAAGAATCCAACAAACTTTAGCTTATTATTTAATATTAAGCTCAATTAAAACGCATATATCTTCAAAATAATAAGGCTAATTTCTAAATCGAGTTTATCATAAAAATTTAAAAAGTTTATCACTCAAATTTAGAGAGTAGATATTTTTTTTAATTACATCCATTGCTTTTAAATCTGGTGCGCAATCAAAAATCCTGAAAAAAAATTCTTATCATATTTTAATTAAACAAAATCTGTAAAAATGAAAAAATTTTACAGTTAAAAAACATGTTTGACCAGAAAAGCAAATACTGAATACATTGAAGATATTCCACATTTAAACCTAGCCTTAACCTAGCCTAGCATTTAATTTAAATAAATTAGGATTATAATAGAATGCAATGTAAAAGGAAAGCTAACAAAAAAAAGTATTGATAACAGAGCAGTTGCTAAAAATTAATTGTAATTATAACTTGGAATTAAAATTTCTATTGTTGTAATGGTTCTATTCTCATAGAATGAATGAATAAATTGAATCACAGGATTACTTCTATATAGATACTATTTTGACCAGTAAGGTCAAAGTATTAACAGATTCAGGTAATTTTGTAAGAAAAATCAAACTCTAAAACAAGAGAAAAAGTTGAAAGTAACGGGTGGCAAAGTTGTCAAAAGACAAAAAATCTAGAACCTCATAAGTCGGGGTAGCTAAATTGGGGTAACTGTTTTTCTGCAGTCACTTAGAAGTAATGCAACTTTTACGGAACTATGCATATAGGTAAAGGATTCCATTATCTATTGGTATGATACTACCAAGAATCTTCTTCAAAAAGTAAATATGCTTCATTAAACTTTAATAAATCAATGGCATACCACTCTAACAAAGCAGAGACATCATTGTAAAAAAAAAAAAAAAAAAAAAAAAAAAAGGTTAAGACCCCCCCCAGGATTAATTCATTTATTCTTTAAATAGTTGTCTACTTAAAAACCTTCTGAAGGTGTCTCATGAAAAGGAAGCGAGATGACTTCGCCCATTCACAGAACCAACTCAATGATGAGTCCCATCCAATGACCTGCCACGAAAAAGTTGCTTGCCGATACAGTTCATTAAAGAATTACTTGTTGCCAACACATCAAAAGGAAAGAAGGGGGAGGGAGAAAGAAAAGGCGGAAAGCGAGTTTCTTGACACAAGATGGACAACTAAATCTGGCTGATCCTCCATATTTCATGGAGGCCACCGGTGGTGTGCATTGTCCGGCAGGGTGTTTTGCAATTCATAAATCAATTAGCCGCCGCGGGAGAGTCGTGACTTAATTAACTCAGGACTCGGGGTGGTCTCACAGCTCGCCTGATCGGAACTGCAGGTCCAGCAACACGACAACCCCTCCTCCCCCCCTTTCTACTCACACCTGTACACACAGGGGGGACACAAAAAATAAATCGAGGTTATGCAACCGCATGCAGCCCAGTGCTGTTATGAATATGACCTATTCATAGAGCAATAACATAATAGAGCACTCATAGGAGTTGCCAGTTTGTAGTCAAGATGTTCATCACGTGACGGTTATTCATTTTAGCAAAAGGCTGGATATTTACCATTGATTTTTAAGGGACTGGTAGCTTTGTAGACTTGTGTTGCACTCAAAAAAATAATTAAATAAGGTTGTGTGAATTGAAAGGGATGGGGGATGAGCTTATTCTTTTCATGTATACATTGAAATTAATTTATTTGAGATATTGATATAAGATGTATTAAAATCAATTTCAATGGGTATATTGAATTTATATCTGATTTATGTCATAGTCTGTACCATAACGTAACATTTATATAACGTATATATACATACAAGTTTATATATATATAACGTTATATATATATACTTAAATATATATATATATTAAATATATATAGTTATATATATATACAAACTTATATATATATATAAGTTTGTTGGATAAATAGTTATATTTTCTTTTATTCAGAAATAGACTTAATTATATTCATATATTTTAGGGGTTTTGTACTTTAACATAAGTGATGGTGATTTTACTATTTTTTGGCCATTATCTATAATATTTGCGAAGAAGGAAAAAGTTCTACCCCCATCCAAAAGTTCTACTCGAAACAAATTCTTCAGTTTAAAAAAAAAACTAAATAAAAGTAAATTTAAAGTTTCTAAATATTTGTTATTTTCATTCTATCAGTAAGTAAAACTATTTTTGACATTCTGCTCAATTTAAGGAAATTATGCATACTTAGTTAATTATTGTGATATGTTAACCTCAAGATTACTCTATTGGCCCAACAAGAAATTGCCTTAAGTGAACAGTAAACGGTGAAATCCTGAAATTTTAATTTCAAGCTTTTATTATACTTTGTATCTTTGCTTTTTATTATATTTAACAAGGATACTTTAATGCTCCTTATTTTTGTGAGTTAGAATTTATCTGTGTGACACACTCCACATTTTTGATTAATAAATGTATGTCTACCAAATATGTACAGGGGTTCAACGGCCATGGGACAAAAACTTTGAGGGTAGGTACATTTTATTAAAACATATATTTTTGATATAGGAAATTTTTTTGTACATATGGTCGGGAGCGACTCGTTGAGTCAGAACACAAAAAAAATGAGACATGAAAAGGAAAACTTCAGTTATTTACAACATCCTTATTTGCTTTCACTTTTGATTCAATGTTTGCAATAAATGCTCAAAATTGTGTCCACACATGCTTGGTAGCATCAAATAAGTGATTATCGAACAGTTCCAAAGCAGCCAAGCATTTCGCACACTCTCGTAGCAGCATTGGATAATCAATGGAGTCATGTAAATGGAAACATGGTTGCAAAAACAGAGTAAGAATGAATGTGAAGTGTGTTGACAACCAGATGACTAGAAACTTGGCATGGGATGGGTGTCAGTTGGCACATTGTGTCTGACTATTGCGAGAAATTTGTTTGAAAATGTGTTCGTTCCTCAACGCGTCATTTCCGTCCATACATTCTTATACAAAAAATTTATGTTTTAATAAGATGTAATACCCCTCAAAGTCTGTCCCATGACAATTGAATCAAACTGTATAACAATATTTCTGAAAATATTTTATATATTCGATACAGCGCTAAACTTTGATACTAAAATGACAAGAGATGTTGGCGTCAACATTCCGACTTCTTCGGAATAAGTGAGGAATCTTTACTCTATGGATCCCAACATGAAATCGCCTTGAACAGTGAATGGTGAAATCATAAAATTTAAATTTCAAGCATTTCATTATATTTCGCATTTTTCTTTAGTGTGAACCGGTTTTTTTACATCCTTTATATAAATATTTTAAAATGATATTTCCATAATTAATTTAATTCTTGGGGTAGTTTTCTACTTTTTCGAAATATTTCTTTAAGACCGTTAAAATGTTAATAAATATTTAAAAAGTTAGTCTCGTTAATTTTATTGAAACCTTAAAAAGTTTAATTAATTAAGTAATTAACAGATTAATTTTTTTAACCGAAATTTTATGCTGAATTATCATTTTCTTTTTTTTTTTTTTTTTTTCATCTTTTTTTTTAAATTTATTTATTTATTTATTTTTTTCGTCTCGCATGGAATTTTAAATATAAGCATTACAATCTTATTTTAAGCATTGAAAGTTAAACGAAAAATTCTAAAAAGTAAAGAAAAATAATAAATAAATAAAAAAAAAAAGTTTAATTTATTGCAAAGGTAATTAAATTTACGTCTAGAAATGATTTGTTTAACAGTCACTGATAATTTAAACATAAAATTTGATACATAAAAATGATGACCCAAAAAACCTTTTTAAGGATTTTGATAAAATACTTGAATAAAATACAATGCTGAATTTCACGATTAAATTAATTATGGAAGCATTTTAATATGTTTATATAAAAGGAAAAAAATAGACAATATAATAAAAAAAATTGAGATTAAAATTTTATAATTTCAGTGTCTACTGTCCATATAAGATTGAAATTTTAATATGATAATTTTATTTATTTTTGAAAATCTGATTTTATAAAAATAATAAAAATATTTTATTTTGTTTAAATTCCAAACTACTTTACTGTTTTTATTTTTTAAGATTTTCTTAACTTGAAATTTTGGACTATTTACGATTGTTGCTATTTTATTTTCTTAATGTGATCTATGATCTGTTGTCTTAATAATCTCGAAGATCTATTATCATAATGAATAGGCTTATTGAATCGAATTTTTAATTAACTAAATTTTTTAGCTTAATAACTATGTTGTTGATTAAAATGGTAATTTGCTGTCGTAAATTTTATCAATTGTTTACTTTTTTTTTAATTGTTGCTTTATATTAAATTTTATTTGTAATTTTCATACATAAAATCTTGTGAATTTAATGTTTTCCCTTTAAATATTTTTCTAATATTCCCCTTTCCCTAATATTTTCCCTTTAAATAATGGTCATATTAACAATACTAAACTTTTTTTTCTTACCTAAAAAAAGCAGTTAATTCATTTAAGCAGTTAAATTTAAGCTAATTTTTCTGCAGTAAAATAAAAAATTAAATTAAAATTTCAAAAATTCTTATTTATTCGTTATTGATTGATGTTAAAGTTTTCTTCTGAAGTTTATAATACAACTTCAGAAGAAAAACTTTATACATAATATACATAATTATATATAAATATAATTATGAAGTAGTTATATTTTACATTCTAAAATAGTCACAAATTTTTTAAAGAGACTACCTCACGAGAACTCCTACTGAAGTTTTAGAACAATTGTCCAAAACTGTAATTACTGTTATTTACTTAACTTCTTTTTATATCTCAATAGTTATTGTAGCATAAAGAACATATAAATTAGTATATAAAACTCGAAATGCTTTTTTTCACCTCCAAATGCAATTTATAAATATTAAATCGTAATTTTTTTGAAATTTTAATTACATTAATATATAAAAAATAAATAAGTAGAGCTTTAGTTGTATTTAATTGTATTATTTATACAAAATATTCCTTATTTTAATTATTACAATTTCTTGATCTGCTCAATGACTTAATACTGAACTAAAATAATTAAAAAAATATTACCTTAGCCCTTATGTGAGGACGTGTATTTTAAATTGTATATTAATTACTAATTCTTGAAAACAGTGTTTTTTTGTTTGCTTGTTTGTTAAATTAATTTATTTTATGTAAACTTAAAGGTCTGTAAGTAACAAGGGTAACATAGGTAAGGTCTGTAAATAGGTAAATAACTAATTTATGTTAAGAAATTTTCACAGAAATTTTATTTAATGGTTTAATGAGATTCTATTAAAAGAAATAGAATAATGCAGACCATAAAAACTAAATCCATTTTATTTCACTGTTTTTGTTAAGTATGCCTTTTAATGATGTTTTTAAAAAGCCCAGAAAATTATTTTACTATACTATATTATAAAAAAAGATAATTAATTTACTTTGAATATACCATATACGTATACTTAAAAATGATAACATATTTTAGTTATTTACCAGTATTATGTACATCGCAGTGAGTAATTTATTATTTCTTCATATTTTTTTAGTTAAAAAGTACCTTAATAGTTGGAGGCACCATTTAAGTAATAAAAGAGTAATAATAGATATCGAGAAAATATGAAAATAATCATTTAAAAATTATCCTATACGAAACATAAAGTATAATTTTATAAAAAAATAAATCAAACAATGTACAAGTTAAAACTATAGCCGTACCGTAATTTCTTGCTTTTAATAAGCGGTTTATACGTTAAAACCCTTGAATTTTCTTGTGAGGATTACAGGCAGCGTAATATTTGTTTCGAATTTATTTATTTATTATTTTTTTTTTGACAACTTTAAAAAAACTATAAAAAAAAATTTTTGCTAAAAAAATAAATAAATAAAATAAAATAAATAGGTATTTGATTGAGAGAAAAATAAACAATCTTCAAGGCAGAAAGGAACGTTACACAATAGAAAGGAACCTGGACTTTTATCAAAGTTGACAAATTGAGAAGCACATTGTGTGCTAATGGATTTAAAAATCTGGAAAGAAATTACAGATAAACACTTTACAGAAGGCCGAATTAATGATGAATACTCATGTTCATCTATATAGTGAAAGTGAAAATTAATGGTCGTCAGAAAATATCGTATTTTTGTGTATGCATATATTCTTGATGGTTTCCACTATCTTAAATTCATAACATTATTATCATTTTATGCAATTATGACTCTCTTTAAAATAATAAGAAAATAAATTTTACTTCAGTATTAAGTACTTAACTACTAAGTATTAAGTACTCCTATTTAGTCCTGAAAAGTCGAATTCAAATATTTCAATCTAATAATTTTTTTAAGGTACTCATATTTTGAATAAATAAATAATGGTTTAAAAGTTTAAAATAAAGTTTTAATTATGAAAAGATTACATTGTAAAATTCTTTTCGAATTGATGTTGAAGCTTATCAAAAACGCTTGTAAATTTAAACAAAAAATGTAATAATTTTGAGATAAATGATCCTTTTATTTATTTAATTAATTTGTATGATTATTAGTGAATGATTCGTGATTTTATTAATGTAAAATGTAAAAATACTTCACCCCCCCTTTCCAAAAAGTAATTTATTTCGACAGTATCATTTCCTTGTCTTTGTATAGTATTTGGCGTACAGATTACGGAGTACCAATTGTGGGTAAATACCCCTTAACCTCCTCATCTTAATTCATAAATATGATTTTAATTTTAATTGCCTGCTTAATTGTTAGTATATAAAAATTACCAGATAAAGTTTCAAAATTGAATGGATGGTATCAATTTAGAAAGTTTCAAAAAAAAAGTTACAAATACTAAAAATAAATAAAAGTAAAATGCAAAATAAAAGCAGAAGTTAAAAAATAAAAGAATTTAAGTATAGTTTAAATTCGGTACAATTAGGTATAGTATTTGGCGTCACATCGAACTGCCCTAAAATGTGCCAATGACGCCAATCAAATCGCCAAGGCCGCTGTAAGAGATAAATACCAAATTTTCTCTTGTTAAAGAAATGAATGTATTTCAACAGAGATATGAAGTGAAAAAGAAGGAACGTGGGAATTCGATGCGCCATATATATTTGGTGAAATCCTCTCTACCGGAAGAGAGGCATCTGATGAAGCGTCCGACGGCGCCATTATGCAGATGGCGATGGCTTCCCTGCCAGCGGACGCCGATTCATTAGCGGTGGTATCGAACGTGGGAAGACAGCGATTCACGCTGGGAGCACTGACAGGCGAGCAGGGTGGGGGCTTCTTGTTGGGTCCGCCCCGGGGAGGGGGGAAGTCTCCGCTCAATTCGGGATTACGCAACGCAACAATATGTTTCTGTTCACACGATGACCGTACTGTATAGATAGACTTCGCACCGAAACCCCGAGTTGGCCTACTGGTTCCTAATTGTACCGAATTTTAACTTACATTCTTTTATTTTTTATCTTACTGTTATTTATTTTCAGTATTTTTTTTATTTTTTTAGAGTACCATTTTTAATTTCTTTCTAGAAATTTAAAATAATTTTAATTTTTTTTTCAACATTACTAACCTAAAGCAGCCAATTGTAATTGTAAATTTATCTATGAATTAAGATGAGGAGGTTAAGGGATCTATCCCCATTGGTACTCCGTAATTGGTGTACCAGTTGCCAGCACCGAAACCTCCTCAAGAATTGAATACATTTGGGTCAAAACTGACAGGCATCATTTATGGAGTCCCATTCAGACAAAAAAAGCCTTTTAACTTCTGAATCAGGATTAATATTGAAATGCACTTAATTATGTGGTATAATGATAAATATTAGTGTGAATTGCTTTCAGTGATATACTATTAAGAAAATTAGAAAAAAATTGAGAAATTAAATTAAAAATAATAAAAAATTAATTTAAGTAAAAGAGTTTAAAAATTCGGTACAGTTAGGGACTAGTTGCGTATGTCAAAAAATTAAAATCTCGATATATCGGAAAATGTCGGATTAATCTCGATATATCCGACAGTTTGCATTCTTCCTATTTGCCAGAGAAATGATTTTTTATTATTTTTGTTGTTGAACATCGGTGTGCTTGTGCTCCACTTATGCCACGAAAAGCCCATTAATGAGCTAAAGGAAGAGGGATGGCATGATAATGATCTCCTCAATAGCAAGGACATTGCCTTAGAGGAGAAATTTGATGGTATTTGCTCCGTACTCACATATTCTATGGGAGAAAATCCAGAAAATTCTTGCCAGATAGCCTGGCTATGAATGCCGAGACGTTTTGAATACATTTTCTCAATCGCCATTGAGTCGCGCAGAATTTTTGACCCTTAAAAGTAAAATATCTGGTATAATCCGAAGTTATGTGTGACACTTTAATGTAATTTTTATCTGACAAAATGTGTTATATAATACGTAGCTGTATATAACACTTCAGCGTAATTTTTGGCGGTCCAATAAAATAAAATTATCTCCCTAGTTTCATTTTGCATGCAACTTTTGACCCAAAAAATTAAAAGATTTCCGTAAAATCCGCAAATGATTCACGTTTATTTTTTGATGAATGTACCTACCAAATTCTGTTTCCAAACAAAACATTTTTTTCCGTTTTCTAGAACACTGCTTTTACAATCATATAAAAAATTATGCCAAATTTCAAGAAGTGGAAACCTGTAAAAAGTATGGATTTAAGAATTTAAGAAAAACAAAAGGGGGAAAAATAAGAGCAGGAGAAAAAAATCAATTATATTTTTTTCTTAATTTGCATTTATATTTGCTAAAGAGATGAAATTTTTAAGGAATATTGCAATTAATTACTAATTTTAAATCTTCTGTGAAGCGTTTAAAATTATTATTTTTTTTCTTCTAATGCAGCTGGCAAATAGACCGTGATCTTTCGCCATAAGTGCTGCGCCGATGTTACTCACTTTGCATTACCCAGGGGCGCGTGTAACTTGATGGTAAGCCACGGAGTGGCAATGCCCCCTACAGCGCTCTACGATCCTATTAGGACCGGGACCTACGGCTTAAAGTGGATTCCGAGCCACTACAGCATCCATGGGCAAAGCCGGGATTTGAACCCGATACCTGTGGTACCGAACGCCAGAGCGCTAACCATTCGGCCATCAGGCCCCTGCGTTTATAATTATCTATAACTTAATTTCAGTTTTTTTTCACTTTTTCATCTTACCGATGTAAAGTTATACACCGCAATTTGTGAAAGTCCGGCTTTCTTCCATCCTCCATGAAAATTGATAAAAAGTATGGATTTTAGAATTTATAGAACAAAAGTAGAAAAAGATCAACTACCATCATTATAGCTGGCTCGACAGTCCGTTGTGGGCCTTGGCCTTTTTAAAAGATCCAGCCTCTTGGTTGTGGACCTCCTGCTTTTGATGACATTTTTCCCATGACATTAAAATCAGAATCTAAAAGTCGACCCATCTCTTTTTCGGTCTTCCCCTTGGTCGTTGTCAAAACGGGATTGCATTCAGAACTTTCAAAGCAGCTCTATCACTTTCTGGCCACAGGCCCATCTCAAACTGTTCAGTTAAATAAATTTTAGAATGTCAATATCTCTAAAAGATTGTATCTTCAAAATTGTATCTTCTTCGTCAATTTCCATTGTCATTGATACCACCAAAAATAGTTCGTAGAACTTTTTTTTTCAAAGATTGTCAACATTTTCTCTTCTCTTGCTGTTAGTGACCATGTTTCAGACGCATTTTTTTTTTAATTAGAAGTAGACCAACTACATCCAATAAAAAAAAATCATTATTATTATGTTCCTTCCTTAATCTTAATTTCTTCCTTTGTTTAACCAATTTTTTGTTTTAAAAAAGTATTTTTGGAATTTTATGGAATTGATTTTTATGAAAATTCCACTAATGGAACTTCAAATAGTAAGCAGCGGCTTATAAACCGCACTTCAAAATTCTAAGCGGGTTTTTTAACGTATAACCAGCGGATGATTGGGAAGAAATTACCGTATTTCATATCCTATTTTATTCTTTAGAATCGTTTTAAAAATTTTCTATTATTTTTTCGTTGTATTTCTAGACAATACTGCTTTTTAAGGAATGCTTTTAATTTATTTTTTTTTTCTTCTCAAACGTTGAACAAGTAACTGTACAATGAATCCACCCATTCTGCTGTGTGCTTCCCAAGCCAATAAATATATCTCTCTCAGCTTGAATGGAGTCAAAAAAAAGCCTCATCAGGGTTTGATTTGTGGCTTTCCTTTCCTCCAGGTTGCGTCATTAAAGAAGATCCCTTGCGGCGATGCCTGCAATTAAAACACGAATAAACGAGCCATTATACGTGGGAGTAGAGAATGCGCAAGATACGATTCATGGACGATTTGGGTGCTATTAGTGCTGAAATATGTGAGAGATTTTTTTCCTTCTTCCGATGAATATTAATGAACGGAATGGGCTGAAGTATAGGTTAACCTTTCAGAACGACTTGTGTTTTGCGTAATGATTCAATCACGTCAGAAGGTGGTCCTGTTCACCGGATATTGTGGTTTTTTTAACACTTCGAGGAACATTTAATTATTGGGTTTTTAGCGCTGATTGCTATTAGAAGAAAACTTCGTGTTTGCGGTCAATTGTCGCCGTTTCTTTGTTTTGGGCTGACGGATTTCTTTGAGATTGGGTGGAATTCCGTTAGGTCGTGAAAATCGAGCAATCAAAAGATATTCTATTGTCTTCTTGCGGTAAAAAAAGTTCCGGGGACCTGAATCAAAAGGGTTTTTCCAAAAGTTTTGTTACTCATCCCATTATGATACTGTTGGTCAATAGTACAGAACAGTGATTCCCAAACTAATTTCAGAAAAAAACTACCTTTCAAAAAAAAAAAAAAATTATTAAAAAATCGCAGCAAACCTATAGAAATTTACCTACTAAACAAGCAGATATATTTGAATATATCTGCCCATCTTAAATAAGATGTTTTAAATAAGTCACTTAAAAGTCTACAATTATTCAAAGCTATTTATTAAAATCAACCCTAATAGCATTTGCATTACACACAGAAAAATAAGATAGCGAAGGTTGGGTTTGTCGGTCTACGGCAAAAATCGAAATAATTTTTTTGCACGCTTAGGCTAATTAGACCGGGACCTACAGTTTAACGTGGATTCCGAACCACTAGTAAGCATTCATGCCTGAACATTAGAACCTGAAATCTGTGATACCAAAGACCAGAGAGCTAGCCAATTAGCCATCAGGTTACAGATAACGAAGAACATCAAAATAAAAATTGCAAATAACGTTGAAATTGAACCTAATGAGAAGTATGAACTCAGTGAGCTGCTATCCATGAATGATCCATGAATGGCGCGACTTTTGTCAGCAGTATTCTTAAATTACCTCTATTCGTTCTTTACAGTCGTTTTTTTTTTTTTAAAATAAATTCATGACCGTACTATATCCACTTTGCACTAAATATGCAAAAATAAATAAATAAAATGCAATTAGAAACTTTTATATTATAACTTATATTCCAGGACTGATTGTAGATGTCTGCTTTTAGAGCCATATTTTGTTGGCAGACATCTTCGTCGACAAACAGATTTTCTAAATTTTTATTACCCTTATTGTTATATCCCTTACTTACGCCTTCATTACCACTTATTTTTATTAAACCCCCCAGAATTCACCCAAAGCTACTATCCTCCTCTTGATCGTGCCATTGCTTCCATATGCATATATACAGGGTTGCTATACTTAAAGTCCCACTTTCAAAATGCTGTAAGAAAAGAACCACTCGTCACAATAACTTCAAATTTGATGTGAAGATACTTGTAGAAGGGGAAACGATATGGCATCAAAAAAAGGTTCCAAAGTATATTAATAGATGACGCTGTTAACAGCATAAAGAAAGTGAATTCGGTTGCCAGTAATATTTAGAATCGAAATTACAACGTATTTGGTATGAGTTGCATATTAAACCAACTATAGTGTCCAATGTGCTTGATTGTTTCAGTTTTTGACTGAAAAAATTACACCCCAATCATTCAACAGTTCTGACACTGTTAGTGGAAAGCCCATCCACCACGGCAATGTCTTACCAAAGTGGATGGGAAAAATTCGGTGAAACTTTTTTTGATGCAATGCCGTTTCCCCCTTCTTCAAGTATCTTCAGTTCAAATTTGAGCTCATTGTGACGAGCGGTTCTTTTTTTACAGCATTTTGAAAGTATGACTTTAATTAGAATCACCCGTATATCGAAACCATCTAATTTGTGCTGTTGAATATAGTTAGCACAAATTAGATGGTTTGAAGGTTTCTAATAGAATTGAAAACTGACGCAATTCACATACTGGTGCAAACCAATTGACTGGAAGCTGATCGTCGGGGTTTTCCACAACATTCAACTGGAGGTCTGTTAATTGCCTCCCGCGATAGAGAGGAAACCCAGGATGGGAGCAACAGTTTAGAAGTCTGCAGTAATTAGACCACCCAGTCGAGTCTCTGTTTTAATAAAGGAAGCTAATGAGATACCTGACGTTCGAAAACAGCACCACTTTCTCAAATGATAAAAGGGAATTTTATTCGAAACTTTTCCAAGAATTTTGAACGCCCGAAGCAAACATTCATTTACAATTCGCTCTGGTGCTCAAGTGAATTAATTAAGATATCTATTCAAATAAAACCAGAAAAAGATTTTACCACTAATTTGAAATAAATTAAATTTCTATCCTCATTATCAACGGTTGTCTTATAGATATTTAATATTTATTTTATTTTGTTATGCCATATCACCCAAAAGTTTATATATTCATGAATTTATTAATAACTTTTTAATAAATGAAAGCAAATATTTGTATTATGAATGAACATTTAATTCAAATTATATTCTACGAACGGAATTCAAAGTGTGAGCCCATTTTCGTGTTCATGACATAACTAACATAAATGAACGTCGATGCGTTCATATAAATGAACGCGGCGACGTATTTTGGGACCCATCGCTGTAGTGTTATTCTTGATTTCAACAGTTTCTTTCAATTCCTATACAACTTTCACAATGTACAAGAAAAATTCATCTTCTTCATACTGCATTAACACTTTCCATACTCTAGTCTGATAACCATCTCAATCATTTTTTGGGAAATTTGAGAAATCATTTCTTCCACTTTAGCCTTGCCACTTCGACGGCTATCCGTTACAGCAACTTTTTCTCTAAATTTCGAATCGTCATTTAAATTTTTTTCTAATTTCTCGTTGTGCTAAAGTTAGTTATAATAATAATAACAATTAGAAAAAATTGGAGAAGTTATAACAATAAAAATGTGTACCAGTTTTATAAGACTGTTATATACATTTTTATTTTTGTTATTTTGTAACATAATTCAAGTGATAAGATTTGTTAACTAAAGGATAAAATAATTCTTACGTAGTGATATGATAAGAGTAGAGAAATTTTGTTTATAAGAAACTTAACCAAATCCATTGGAGAACATTTTAACTCCACTTCGATTCTTCCACTACTTTTATTTAAGTCCAATTTTTCTCGGATGAAGAATAGGCTTGTAATTTAAAAACTGGTTATTTAATCGGCAAAACAAATTAAATAACAAATTCAAAAACTTCTTAAAAATGCATATGGCATTTCATTAATTCCTGGATGATTTTTAAAAAGAAAATATATTAAGAGAAACATATAAAATAATAATAATAATAATAATCTCGAGGAATATTTTTCCTTTTAAGTCGTCTTGTCAGAATTGTCATTTGTGTTACAGAGTTATTTTACATGAAGCTGTGTGGGTATGAAAAGGACAGCAAAAGAACTGCGCGCTAATGTTGATTAGGAATCAACATTTGATCATCAACGCCATATCGATTTCAATAGATCCTTTTATTTCATATGGAACCATAAAAGTGTCAAATCGATCTCTGATAGTCATTCTATTTCGTATGGAACCCTAAAAGTGTCAAATCGATCTCTAATCAGCACTTGAAAGGAAGGACCTGTAAAAAGCATTATATCAAGTCCTGAACAAGAATAGACTCTCTGACGATGTTGCACCGAATCAAGAACAATGTTTGCTGATATCAATCCTTTTGGCAATATCTTTGAGAGAAATATGGAGGACTCACCGTTCTGCCAGCTTCATTGTTGTGCAGGTTCATGGTGAACCGGAGGTCCCTTGCCCCTCTCGGCGGCGTCCACGAACTTCCTGGAGAACTTGGAGCCGAAGTCTATGTTGTCGCTGCACCCGCCCCACTCCCAGTCGAGGCCGCTGGGGCCGCGCCGCTTGTAGTCGCAGCTGCATGGAGGCGATCAGCCCCTCCCTGCAAGCCCGAGCCATGGCGTGGCTCACTCCGGCGCTCGTGATAGCGTACAAGAAGGCGGTTTCTCGGCAACCTGTGGGGAGAAGACAACAATTTAGTGCAACTCAAGGACTTTGGTCGGAAGTTCTTTTGCCATCAAAAAAGAACACGGACATCCATCCCACTGAGTAACACAGGTAAATTCAAAAGATATCCCAAATCAAATTATCACTTCTGAGCAAACAACAACAAGGAAGAAGCACAGTTCAGAAGAAAATTTTAGGTTTCGTTTTCGTATCATTCAATGTGAATTCCGTTGGTTATGAGAACAGTATCAAGAGGTACTCCACTTCTCACCACGCATTGTAAAGCCGCTTCCTGATCATTGATGCCAATCCTCCTCCCTTCAGTCCATCCAATTATGCCAATGTTTCTGTATGTTTATGCAGTTCATCTATCGACGCTAGTGCTTTCTATATGAGCACCTTCAATTAATTCACAGTTGTAGCAAAAGAAAACTGAGTGATGGGCTTATGAAGTACCTTGGCTTTTTTGTATATCTCCACTAAAAAGAAGTCTCAAGAGTCATGTCGAAGGGAAAGTACTACCATTAGGATGTAATCTGCTTGACCGGTGGGAAGTTCCGCAGAACGCTTACAAAGCATGCAAGCAAAATTTAGATCTCTCTTCTGAGGAGAGTTCAAATATTTTCTTCCTGGGGTGTTTTCAGCCAAGTAAATGTTATTTTTATTCAGAACAAGCATTTTGCGACATCCCGTATTTTGAAATGTATACAATATGATCCAAAAGCCGATATATTTATGAATTTATTAATAATTGAATGCACTTAATTTTAACTACTGATTCTCATAGTTCTCTGCCATGGTGAAGAATGCTTTTAAAGATAATTTGTATGGATCTACTCGACATCTCGTTCATCAATTAATAACACGATACTTACTTATATCTAACTTCAATAGACTAGTGTAACTTCTTAATATCATAGTATGTTTCAATACCACACAACATTCTCATCGTATATACAAAATCTTAACTTTTTTACAACGCAATCGTATGTTCAGTACTCAACTCCAGCTTGGCAGAATACCTTCTAAATGATTCCCTTTGAGATTAGAGCAGGAATTTCTTAAAATTTTCTGTTCTTCTTTCTTCCACGTTAGCCTTGCCATAGTAAGTAATAAATTTCGCATAAATTCCTAAGACAATATACACTGATGCTAAGGAAAAATTTTTAAATAATGTTCGACGAAGAAAGTCCTTTCATTTAACGACATAAACACAAGTAAAAATGGCGTATTTTTTAACACACCTAAGAAAAATTCAAATTAATACTGCAGGTTAGATTTGTAGTGATATTTGTAGATTATGAATTGAACTACTTATTCGATTGCAATGCAAATATTAACTTTTATTTTTGTTAAAATGTTATTAGTAAATTCAATTTATATCGACTTTTGGATCATACACTATAATAAAAAAAAAGTTAAAAAAGCAACATTATACAGTTATAATACATGCCAATTTCCTTAGGAACATTAAATAATAATAAAAAACACTTTATAAAGTACAGTATATTGCATGCAAATAATGATGAAATTGAATGAAACTGTTATATAAATGAATGCAATCTATTATTTTTTGTTGACAATTACAGATGACGTTAGATACTGGTCACATAATAAATAATAGATATAACTTAATAAAGAACAGCTTTTTTTTCTCATCTAAGCGTGGTATCAAACACATGGTGTCATACATGAGGGTTGAATGAACTATGATAATAAATACAAAACATATTTATAGTGTCTTATAAGGAACTTTAGGCTTAAAAAACAATTAAAAATATAAAAAAAAAGTGGCAGCAAATTTATATGTTAATATTCTATATTATATATTCTTCATTCATAATCTTACTATCATAACTTGAATATAATTGATGTAATTATAATAAAAAAAAAAATTCATTAAATAATAAATCACTGTCATATTTATAAACTCAAATACATTTATCAATTTATTATATGTTTTTTTAGCTACTCAAAGTTATGCGAATTTGAAGCTATGTAGTTCTGGATTTTTCATTTTGTAACACTCTTACTGTCATACATAATGGATGTGATTCAATTAATGTATTGCAAATAGTTAAGCAATCTTATTATTCTAATAATTCGATCAATACAGATTCAAGAAAAGAAATTTTTAATTCACATTTAGTGGCGGTATTTTCAAAATCTCAGTCAGTTCTCTATTTTTCTTTTATATACATCATTTTTTTTATGAATACTCATTAAATTAGAATTTTAAATTTCAATTATAAATATCATCTATTCTAGAGTGTATTTTAATTACAGAAAACAGAAAGTGTGTCTTCAGTGTAATATATATATGTGTGAATGTGTGTGTTTTTTTTCTTTCAATTGTAAATTTTTCTCTGAAGTTAGTGGAAAATTTTAGAAGTGAGAAAATAATACAAGAATGACTGCATAAAGGACTGCAGTTTTATTGTTTCCTTTTAAGATAATTATTTTTTTAGTATTTTAAGTTTATTTAAATTTTTATGTAAATTTTTTTCACCATATTATGCGAATCCTACTTAAGTGGTTTTAATGAGACACACACCTATCTCATAACTTCGAAATATTACTATAATTAAAAATATGCTATACCACATGAATAATTGAAAGGAATTTTGTTTTTCGAAACCTTGTTTTTAACCTTCAAACCTTTTCAGGGCATTCTACAGTATGTTTATTCATAAAATCCTTATCTAAAAATAATGATATTATTATGTAGGACATGTATCAGGAAATTGTTATTGATGTTTCAATGTAATATTTGCACCAACAAAATAACCATTTAATTAGTTTAGAGATCTCATTTTTTAGTCGGAGCATACATTTTTGTAATAACTGAATAATTTACCTAATTTTCATTCACTTTCAATATTTGATAAAGATCAAAGTATGAAATTTATGTAAATATAGTCGTATACCGATGTACTTCCGCTTTGGAATTAAGTCTTATTTGATAAGCGTCCTGTCTTGGAGGCGGAAAATTGCGTTTCTTGTACGACTCTTGTTTGAAATACAGGATGATTATAATTAAAAGTCCACTTTCAAAATGCTGTGAAAAAAGAACCACTCGTCACAATGAGTTCAAATTTGAAGTGAAGATACTTGAAGAAGAGGGAAAAGGTACGGGATCAAAAAGTTCCAAAGTGTATTAATAGATGGCGCTGTAAGTGGCATAAAGAAAGTGAATTCGGCTACCAGTGATATTTTGAATCGAAATTAAAACGTATTTGACATGAGTTGTACATTAAACCAACTGTAGTGTTCAATGTGCTTGATTGTTTCTGTTTTTTGACGGAAAAAATCGCTTACAAGTCTTTCAACAGTTGTGACACTGTTAATGGAAAGCCCATCCACCACGGTAAGGTCATACCAAATTGGATGGGAAAAAATCAGTGGAACATTTTTTGGAACTTTTTTGTTGCCATACCGTTTCCCCCTTCTTCAAGTACCTTCAGTTCAAATGTGAACTCATGGTGACGAGTGGTTCTTTTTTTACAGCATTTTGAAAGTATCACTTTAATTATAATCACCCTGTAAATCAAATGTTTGTCAAATCAATGGATTTCAACAACTTTGGAGAGAAGTTCCATCCCAACAAAGCCAAAACAAGTCTTAAAAACATTGACTTGAATGACCATACAATGTCACGTTTCCGAAACATTTGAAGATGAGGTAAAAGTTAATTTTTTAGGGCAGATTTTTAGTCAAATACTGTGATCCGCAATGAGATTAAAGTAGGGAAAAGAGAAAATTAAATTGGCTACATTTTGATTTATGCTTATATTTCATCGAACTGATTTTGTGATGTATTTTAATACTAAACGTAGTTGAAATTATTTTATACAACCCCTATAATATACCAGTAATAATGTGCTTTTATTTTTAGGGGTGTTTTATTTACCTTTATTTGTTGCGGTGAAAATTCATTTGGAATTAAACAGAAGGCCCTGGAACTGACTAAGGACATACCGAAGTTCATCTGCACTTAATTTCAATAATGACGAACTCTTAAATGCACATTTCTCATCTTTCTCGCATCGGCTTTAGAACTGGAGTTGCTTTGAACTGTTTCATATTGCTACTAATTGCTGTTACATAGATTTACAAATTGAGTTTTGTAGGATAAATATAAGGAACAACTGAAAGTTATTAGTAAAGCCTGCGAAAATATTACACTAGAAAATCATCAACTTTGTTTTTAATAGACAGTTATTAGCATTGATTATCCAGGTAAATAATTGTATTAGAAATTCTTTCTCAATTATGAAGATAGTAATGATTATTTTTGAATTATGTTATGCATTTTTATACAAAAATAGAAATCTTCAGCCTTTTAAGGATATGGACGTGATATTGCCATTTATTTCTTACGGTTCGGCAAACCCGTAATTAATTTTCTGAACTATTTATTTCTCACTCTTTTACACTTTCAATCTTTTTACTTTTTTTAGAGTTTTTAACATGCCTCTGTACTTTTCTACTTTTTTAACCATAATGTTTGTGTTTGTTCAATGATTTGCAGCTTCGTTTATGAAACTTATGTTTGTGTTTGTTTAATTACTTCAGGTTTTAAATAAATTCACTTTCAATCTATTTTCTTATTTTTTTCTATTTTTAGTATATTTTTTTATGGACTAACTCAGGGGTGGGCAACCCAAATGATCTTGAGGGCCACTTTGGTAATACAGCATAACACCGCATATAAAATTGTATATCCCCACATTAGATTTAGACCCACTGTAGACATTTTTGGAGTGAAAAGTTTAAACATAATGAATTATTATTATTGTGTTTCTATTATTCTTGCATGTAAATATAGATAATATAATAATAATGATACTAAACGCACATTGTAACGAAATATATAACACTAAAAATGAAACATAAAAAAATATATATAAATATAAATGAAATAAAAAAAAAAGTGAAATCTTTTAAAAATATTTATTTTACTAGTGCGATATTGTTTCTCCACTCTTTCACTTAGCTTTTGCAAATCGATCTCAATTTGGGTATTTGCACATCATAATGGGTGTTGCAGGTTAGCGTCCGTTATGTTTGAGTGTGTTTTGTGTTTGGTGAATTTCATTTTCGAAAAAAGGATTCGCAGGTGTAAGTTGAATCAAAAACGCTAACAACTTTTTGTGTCCGATTTCTCAAATTGGAAAATTTCTCTTTTTTGTGACATAAGTATTATAAAAATCTATTTTTTATTCTGATGTTCCAAAAAATTTTTAATTCAATATTGCATTGTAAGTCAACCAGTTCCATTCGGAAATATTCTGGGACCGATTCGATTTCAACATGAAAGGAAGAGGAATATATTTCAAAAATTTTGTTGAATTTGTTTAACTCTAAATTATTGAATTAGCTTTCAAAAGCAACTGTTTTCACTACTTTGGCCATTATAAAATAAATATATTTTATAAAAAGTGTGATAAATCTCACCGGCCTGAAAATTGTTCAAGGCGGGCCGCGGGTTTGCCACCCCTGTTCTATGCTATACTTAAATGAAATCTTAAGAAAATATCCATGTGAATTTTTTTTTAGTTAAGCAAATTGGCAATTTCTTTTTTAACTAAAATTGATATTAAACGAATGTTCCTCAAATATTACTAAAAATTACTTTAAGTATATTTTTTAATTTGTAAAACCTTTATAAGGGAAGAATTAAATATATGTGTATAATAATTTTTGCAGAAAAAGCACACCGAAATTTGAAATTCATTGATTTGGAAAAATTGCATTTAAAATAAAAATACCCCTGGACTACTACCCAGGGGTATTTTTTACTTTAAATGCAATATTTGTAGTCGGCCACCCCTGGACTAACTAGAAGGCACTTGAAAATTTTTGTATTGCAAAACTATTACGATTTTTGTTAAACAAAATAATTGTGTTTTTACAAAGTCCCTTGTTCATTCGCTTTTTTATGTTCCTCTTATTTCTTCTTACACGTTTGTTTTCTAGTTATTATTTTTCGTATTATATATATATATATTGCTCTGCAAAAGGAAACTTTCCTTCTTATAAGAAAAACCGAGATATCAAATTACGAATAACAAAAATAATAACGAGTTAAATAAAAACACGAGGAAATTTTCCATATTCAAAAGTTAACTTTCCTCTTTTGAGAAGTTCAAAGGTCGCGCTCAATGAGAAAGAAAAAGAGAAGTAAATAAAAAAAAAAGCCAGCAATAAATTCTCCGCGCCTGAGAAGAATGTTTTTAAGATAATTTTTATCCATTTATTCGACTTCACCTCCTCCCCCTCATTAATTTATTAGACTCTTAAGGACTTATCAGTGGCAGCTTTCCAGTAGCCCAGCAAAAAGAGTCTCGCGTTTCCACGTCGGAAACGCGAAGTCGTGAGACGGGCATTAGATTGAATTCGTGAAAATCGACGCGTTCAGTTAGAAATGCGGATTCTGTTCCCTCACCAATTAATTTGTAATCTCTCTTGTGTCGCATATTTATAATGCTGCCTTCTCGTCTTTATAGAGAACAATTAATCCCGTGAGACTGTAATAACCTGAAGAAACAAATCAAGTGCAATGCAATAAAAATTGCGTGAACAATAGGAAACATTGTGCTGGGACGCCTTTTTAAAGCCGGTGGATGTTATTTTTAACGGAAAATGTGCTTTACAGATGGGTCAGGTGATGGAGAACAAGCAAGATTTAGTCCATCTTGCTGCTTCCGTGCGAATGCATTTATAATCCTTACAGAAAATGGTGTCAAACTTGGCAAACTTTAACAACAACAATTCCAATTTCTTTTCTGGGAACGTATTATGTTTTAATTATATAGTTATCCGCAATCATAAAAATTTTCTATTACATGCAATAAGAAACTGTATTTTTCGACAGCGATTTAAAGATAAGAAGGATTGGACACCACAGTTTCCAACAAAATTTGCTGTTCATAATTCAAAATAAGATTTCAAATTCAAAAATTATTTTCAAATACCTAAACTTTATTTTTCTAAAATATCATCAAACAAAATAAGAATATTGTTAAGAAAAGCCCTTCAACAGCAATGAATGATTTGCTGTTATTTAGTCAACAACTGCTGTTATGGATTTCTCGTGCTCTAAAATCATTTGTTCATTTTTTTTATATATAAAAATATATTTTTGCTTCAAACATTATTTTTTTCTACTGAAATACAAAATAATTATTTTAAAAATTAGGACCCATAAGTTTTATCCTGTGAATCTTTTATCCTCCACTACGAATCCATAACAGCAGTTGTTGACTGGATAATAGCAAATCATTCATTGCTGTTGAATGGCTTTTCTTAATAATATCTTATTTTATTGACTACATTTTAGAAAAATCATGTTTAGGTATTTGGAAATAATCTTATTTTTGAATTATGAACTACAAATTTATTTGAAAATTGTAATGCCATCTTGCCTTTAAATCACTGCCAAAAAAAAATTTCTTATTAAATGCAGGAAACAAAAAAAAAAAAAAAAAAAAAAAAATTCATCCTGTTTCAATTTATATTTTAAAAATTCAGCCAGCCATTAGGATTATACATAATATTTACAGTTTATTGATTCATCCTCAGAGTGAGATCGCATGGTAAACGGCTGCAATTATCGTTCAAAGTATTTTCACTTGTATTCATTTTGAAAAAAAATAACGGTAAGTGAATTCAAGTGTGAAGAATTCATTCAAGAATTCATGAATTACCACTCAGAGTTCGAAAAAATGTAAACATGAGATGAATATGTTTGGGATAATCAGTTATAAGTTTAATAGCCTTGGTGAAATTAAGAATGATATTCCAAAGATGAGTTTTGAGAAAGAATGTACAAGATCAGCGAACCTGCCAAGAATTGTTTGTAAAAGAAAGTATAGGAAGACTAAATTAATTTCTTTCCTTCAAATTTCATACAGAATTTTAGTCTTTTTTTTCCCTGCATTTAAATAATTTCACTATGGAAAAAAAAACAACTCAATCTTGTGCATTTTTTGCTTCGAGTTCTTAATCGGTATCTATTTGTCGCGACAACCCTTCCCCGCTCCCTGGCATCGGGTGGGTCCTTGTAATTCCTGCTCATTACAGAATCGAGTCAAGAGGGCAGAGGCAGGATTCAGAAGCCAAAAGATAACAATGAGAACGCTGACAGCAACGGCCCTGTGACGGAATGTTGCGATCGCTTATCGCCTTGCGCAAACGGACTTAGAAGACCACCCTCGGTCCAACATCTCCACCCCCTTTCCACCTTGTCAGCGATTCTGTCCCACTGCTGATGTTGGCTTTTTCTTCTTCATTTCTCAAGTTGTCGTCTGGATTGGGGTTTTGTCAAAAACTGGATCAAGTCAAGACGGTAGATTATTGCCTTGTCCACCGAATATTGTGAAGAGTCCTGTTCATGTGTGGGCCGATTGGTAACAGTTAGAGGAACATCATATCGTAAAATGTTTCACAGAGATTGTCAAACTTTTTGACCTTCACACGCTCATATGGAGAGAATACCAAACATTTTTATTATTAATCCTATAATGGATTATTCCTAGCATTCTAGTATTTTTTCGGTATACATACAAGTTAACTCGTGGAAAAATTAATTTTTAATTCTGGACTCAGACAAGCATTTTGGGCTGCTTTGTATTGTTCTAAGGCAAACACGAATTCACTAGTGATGTCATACGCTTGGTCCTACTAGTAGTTTCATTAGTTTAAATATAAAGACAGTTATTATATAATTTGGTCACTTTATATAATTTGAATAGAATTATAATTATACTTATGAAGATATGAATAACCGAAGCCTACGTAAAATTTTCTAATTGTGAATACAATTAAAGGGAGATACCGAAGTTTTCCTAACATTTTATTTTATGAGAAATAAGCAATTATGTTAAAATATTCACAAATACTTTGGTTTAATTTGAATTTTGGCATTTTTAACTTACAATACGCTCTAAAGGATAATAAGAATTTTAGTAAGAAAATGTAGAAGAAGAAACTAGGTAATTCTAAATGCTACAGTCTATGTATATTATATAGAGAGAGTTGAAGAGTGCTTGGGGCCATATTGTAATGGGTGATAAGGGAACTTAAAAAAAAGGGCTCTTTTTTTTTTTTTTTTACAGGGAATTACCGCGTTTAAGAGCTAATGGCAAAGAAAGATTTCAAGGGTGAAATAAAAAACAAATGAAATGTAACACGTTTTTAACTTAGATGCTGACATGGCCAGCTAACAGCACAAATGTAGCTTTTCGTTCGTCAGCGTAATGGTCTCGGTATGTTTCTAGAAATTTTGAATTTTTCTGCAGCAAAAACAAATTGGGGACAAAATTTTGCTCAGATTCAAAGACTGCTTCCTCCAAGACTGCCTCCTCCGTCCCCGTAAAAATAATCATAATAAACTTCATAATGCCTCCAAAACATACATCCAATCATGATAATGCGCAAAAAACATCCATCAAGACCCATCTGTGTCCAGCTATTTCCTGACATATTTGCTTAAACGTGCAGGTGCACCTTTAGGTTAGAAACAGATTCTTCTTCGGATAGACTCAGTAAATAACATCATTTGCTAGATTACATATTTCACATTTCGTTTGAAATCCATTTAATTTCATTTGACAAATCTTTCTTAGCAACCAGCTCTTAAATACACCATTTTCAGACGAAATAAAAAAAAAAAAAAGAGTTATTTCTGTCCCCCCCCATAAAGAATTCCTGTTTATCAAAGATAATAATAATAATATTTATGTAATATAATGATAATGTAATATTTAAAAAATATTTTAGAAAAAAACTGAAATTTAAATATCTAGAAAAGTTAATAGTGAGAGAAAGAAAAAGACGTTATAAACTCTTAATCCATTCCAAATCTTTGGAATCCTATTGGTATTTGATCTTAAAAACCTATTGTTATTCACCATATTATAAGTTCATGGCGTTGCATAAAATAAATTAAACACTGATCGAGGCTAAAAATGCAAATGTAATTAGATAAAGCACATAAATAAATGAAAAGTTACCAAATATAATTTTCCCTTTTCCTTACTTAGACCTGAATGTGGATCACCAGATTTGACTCTTATTAAAACTCTCTCCCAAAACGTGTTGCTTCTGCCTTTTCCTCAAGATGTTTCAAAACCATAACACGTCTGGTTATTTCAAGCAGGCAATATGACTAGTTTGGTTTTATTGAATGGTACGAATTTTTTTCATCGTATTTATTGAATGATCGTATTTGAAGCAAAGGTCTTACACCATATAAATTTTTCACGTCCAAACAAGACTAATATCAATTTGAACTTATCCCAAAGTGGACGAATATGAGGTGCCACTATATATTTTATGATTTTATGTATCCTATATATATTGTAGTATCTTATGGTATCCATCAAAATCTTATGGTATCTCTAAGATCCGACAGAAATTTTCATTTAATTCAAAAAATATCATTTAAATGACATGTAATTGTATTTTATTTAAAATTATCATTTTATTCTTCACAGTCAACTCTCTTAAATAAAAAAGGATGACTACAATCTCTTTCTCGGAAGAAGTACAACCGGTAATGGTGTAATCCCCAGGGAAGTGTTTCATATTAAAAAAGTACATAGGTTAGGAAACAAAAATAAATAAAAGAAGCTAATAACAACCTCTTTGGACGATTTTTTCCGAAAATGTTCCTTCCTCTGGGGTATTCGGCAGTGGGACAGTTCCACCTTCTCTTCCTGAACTGGTGCTTGCACTCTGAGATGGCTAACCGGACGCCCCTGCTGACCGCAGTCAACGCCCCAGGGTTCTCTCGTACCAGTCGCCGCTGCTTTTTGCGCAGGGTGAGGGGAGGGCCCACGCCCCTGCTGCCCACGCTGTTGGTCCGCGGATAGTCGACCACCAGATTGGACACTTCCAGAGAATAGGCAAGGTTCCTAGAAAAGAAAAGTTCACAATCATATTGCTTCATTATTACCAATCATTACCAATTTCCTGCCTATAAGTAGTGGATTACATGTTTAACGTCATCCACAAATTGTATGTGAGCATCGCACAAATCCGTGTATTCCTGCTTATTGCCATCCACATTAGCAGCTACAACTGCAGAAGATTCATTTAGAGAACGGGATTTAAACTATCGAAATAAATAACAGTTATATCAAAGACAGCGGGGTTTTTGTGTGTGTGTGTGTGTGTGTGTGTGTGCGTGACCAATATGAATGGAAAAACCTTCTAGCTAAAACTTTTCTTCTTCGTTAAGAATACTTAACTCAATTTTAATCCATTGAAAGGATCCTTTTTTGTATAATTTAGAAAATTTTCAAAAGTCAAACACAGAAAAAGAACAAAAAATAACGTAAATAACGACTGCTCATTCGTAGTATTTGTTATAAAATTTAACTATCTCTTTATTGCCAGCTGTATTAGAACAACATTCATTTTAGAATTCTTCATTTTGTGTAATTAAGAGAAGAACTGTCCTGATCTGTAAATTTTATGTATTGCATGAAATGAAAACTTAATACTTCAATGTTTAAGGTGCATCTTCATTAGCAACGCGACATCAACTGTGACTAATCAGTTTAGAGTGATTAAATCTCTACTGTCAATCATTCTCGATCACTAATCAGATTCGTTGCCAATGTAAATGCATCATTAAAATTCCAATGTTTCTTCTTGGTAACTTTACATATTATTCTAATTTAAAAAGTCCAAGATTGGACTTTATTGACTAACAATGCATGTAAAACAAATAAATGATTCGTGGCCATTGATTTTACACTTATTTAGAAGTGTTAAGGGATTATTGGATTAATTTAGTAAAAATGTATTATTTATGTAAACATTTTCATGGTATTTTTAACTTAAAATTCTTATATCTTCATGTCAAAATCAAAGTTAATGTCAAGCTTATATCTTCATATATCTTGCCGTTTAATTAAAAAAAAAAAACTATATTAAATCCAATCTGCAATAAATAATTCACTAACTCGTGAATTATCTTTTATTTAACCCTATTTCAATGAAAACATTGCTTTTTCAAGATAATTTTACTGATATATATAGATATATAATGTATGCATGTATGTATATGTGTTTGTGTGAAAGTTGGAAAAATATAAATGCTTCAGTAGATTAAAGATTTTGTTAATTTTCTGTAATTACAATGAAGAATCAGTAGTAAGGGATGTGTATTGTATCTAAAGCAATACTAATAATTCTTGTGTTTTCAACCCAGATAATAAGACCAGAGAGACCCAGAGTTTTCACTAAAAATTTTCAAAAATTGTAGAAAATCTTGAGTTTGGAGGCTTATTGAAAAAATAAATACTCATAATAATTATAATGAAGAAAAAATAGATAATTTGGTAATATCATCCTTTAAAATATTTCCACTAAGAATCCACTGAAGTTTCTGTTACATTTTCTACAAAATTGTCGGTTTCGATTTTTGCACTGAACGTAAAAAATATTAAGCACGTACAAATTTTACTCCAACTATAATTGGTGAATATATTTCAATTCGATATGGGTGAATAAAATACACTGTCAGGGAAATGTACATGATGTACTTAATATTTTAAAGCAGAATTTAAAGTTTGACTAGAACAGAAAAGCGATAAAGTTGCTGTAAGTGCTGTAGATCGGACTGATACAAATTTTACGCCAACTATAATTGGTGAATACATTTCAATTCGATATGGGTGAATAAAATACACTGTCAGGGAAATGTACATAATATACTTAGTATTTTTAAAGCAGAATTTAAAGTTTGACTAGAACAGAAAAGCGATAAAGTTGCTGTAAGTGCTGTAGATCGGACTGATACAAATTTTACGCCAACTATAATTGGTGAATACATTTCAATTCGATATGTGTGAACAAAATACAATGTCAAGGAAATGTACATGATATACTAAGTATTTTAAAGTGAAATATTTTACTGAAGCAGAATTTAAAAGTTGACTAGAACAGGACAAAATGATAAGGCTGCTGTAAGTGTTGTAGAATGACACCCAACTATGCAAGTAATTCCATTCTATCAAAGCACAATGGTTGCATAAAGGAAACATCGAGATTAGTAAAACAAGAAGTACTGTTAGGGTAATATTTATTAAAATTAAGCAAGTATTTAATTTAATAACATTAAAATACTGCTTTGCTAGTTACTAGCAGTTACTAATTTCTAGTAGTTATTAGTTACTCGTTCTACTACTAAATACTAGTTCTTGATCATTTTATCAGCCTAATCTTGGGTTTTGATAACAAATAAATAAATATCATTTGTAGCCCTGGTCTGATAAAAGGAAAAGACCTTGAACAGGAAAAGGAATGTCTCTTTCGAGAGAAACTGCAGCAGCAGACAATGGAGGAGGAAGTGGTGGGCAAAAGAGACCATTGTTCCGCCATGATCATTGTCTCGTTCTTGATGAGGAATTACTTGTGCTTCAATATTTTGACAAGAGCGATCCATCTTGCGCGAGGATTGGCTCGTTGAGACGCTCATTCAATGCTTGAGAGAGGATGGGCTTCAATTGGCAGCCTGTTAGGAGAGTAGCTCTTTTATTGCGACCTTTGACTCAGATTCGAGTCAATGGGGAAATTGACACTTTTCAAGCCCGGCAAACATCCTCCCGACATGATGTCCAACAAAAAAGTGTGTTTGGGATGCGCTGGGATTCAGAAAAAAGGCTCCTTTGAACATCGCCCGTCTTAGATTTCGCGCAGAAATAAGCTAATCTAACACAGTGCAGATTGATATTTCAATCTTTTATGATTATGATTTTCTTATGGACGCTGCTTGATATCTATGATCTCTAATTTAAAATAAATAAATAAAAATAAAAAACTTAATTCGAAAAGGATTCGTAAATTTTAATTAAATCTTGAAAAGAATTTCTCAATTTTAATTATCTCTTTAAAAGCATTTCTTAATTTTAGCTTTATATAACACAAAAATATGTAATAGTAAAAACACATGATTAATATGAATGTTTTATGCTTATCATTGACGCTCTCATGTTTTAAAATTAAAATACAAATTAATTTTTGAATAATTCGTTAATTTTAATTTCACCCGACATGAAAATAAAGCAATTGCTTTCAGCTTTTCTATTGAATTAAGAGGATAACTGACATTGTAAAACCACAAGTAATTTAAGTGTTTCAGGACTAAAATTTTCTTAAGATTGCTATCCGATCTTTAACTAAATAAAATAAATCTTAATATGAAAATGATACTCGTTTAAATCACAGTCATCTACTTTGCACATAAATCAAAAATAAAGAAACTGCTTTTAACTTTTCTGTCAAAATATATAACGGTAAAGCAACCATAATTATTTTAAATCTTTTAGGATAATATTATCTTAAAGAATACCCTTTAATTTTTAACTTAAAAAAAAAAAAAAAAAACAATTTGAAAAAAAGTGGATCTTTTTAGATTTTTTTTTTTTTATTTTCTGCTTCTGTTTCTTTGAGTAATCTAAAAGTGTTTTTACAAAAATTAAATAAATATTATTTATATAAAGAAATAGTGGAACTTATAAAGATTTTTAAATAAATAATTATAAAAAATAAGATAGGTTCAAAATTGTAAATAAATTAAACATCAAAAGATACGGTGAAATATTCAATTAAAATAATGTGTATCAGCTTACCTTTAACATATACGCATATTTACATTACATTATAACATTATTACATTATATCATATATACATATAACATATAATTTACACACATATTTCAAAAGTAGAAAAAAATGCATTTTAAAATAATCGAGTGCTTTTAAAAAACATTACAAACTTTAAAACTATTTTTAATAAAATTTATAATAAAATAAATTATATTTGCCTGTGCTTGTTCTTTAAAGCAATACGAAGATTTCAGGAAATATTAATCATTTCGGTAGGAATGATACATAATAGCTCTTAATGATCAAACGTTAGTGAACTTTTTACGGAGTACGTGTTGTTATTGCATCTGCATTTATAGAAAATTTGTATTCAATGACAAAAGCGGTAAAGAACAAAGTCTTAAGTTGTAATCTAATGTTAAAAAATATTTGATTACATAAAAAATTGCATAATAGTAAAATTATGCTAAATTGTGAAACTTATCTACATAAATCTCACGCAATATTTTTTTAAAAACTGTATATTTTTTTATATTTGTCTCGACGTAGTTCGTGAACTTTGTGTCTATGTTTCAAATGTAATCTTTACCAATATATCAAAAGTATTACTATATTTTCATCGAGGTTATTATTACAGATAATAATTATAACAATTTATATACTTTTACATGCTTATGCAGTTTTTACAGTGTATTGTGGACCTTTTTTTTTTTTAGTATTATGTCACTTAATTGAGTGTAACAGATATTCAAAGGATTTATGGCTTCTCTGTTACGACCTCAGAAAGTAAAAACAATTAAGATAAGACACTTGCACTTTATAATTCAAATCATTCTACGATTCTGATTGTTCAGTTCAAAGTGTCTTGCTGCCATTAAAATGAATGGGTTGTGTCTGGACGAAGAATATAAAACACAAAACTGAATACTTAATTAGTTTTTTTGATAATTTTAAGTTTCTATATGCATATCATTTATGTATATATATAGAGAGGAATGGCAATTTTCATGCATTGACTTTATATTTTCGAAATATAAAAAAGGTTAAGAGTTTAAAATAGTAATTAATACTATCTTTTTTTTTTAATTATATAACAGTTATCAAATAATTAATAATAATGAAGAAACTACGTAATCAAACAGCATTATATAAGGATAATACATATGCAAAGCGACATAAATTCAAGTAATATCAAATATTCGTATGAATTTTGTTTATAGTACAGCAGTTGTCGAATAATAAATAAGTAATCAAGTGATGTCAATATAACGATAATAAATAGTCAAAGGGAAATTAAGTGATCTAACAAGTATTCATTTCATTATTTCAAGAGTCAATTTTTAGTACAATTTTTTTTTGTACAAAAGTTGTTAAATAAAAATCAAATGTTATTATTAATAATAATATAATGATAATAAATAAACAAAGGAAAATAGTGATCAAACATGTATTAATATTAGGTATTTGTTTTAGTAAGCATAAAATGCAGAATTTTTTTGGTGTCGTTACTTTACATGCGCTATTATTAGCAGACAATAAGTCACATTTATTGCTCACGGTACATATAAAAAATTATTAGATTTATTATTTACAGTTATCATCGTTCAAGCAAATGGTTTCTATCAGGAAACCTAATTATATTATATAATATTTGTTTTCGTTATTTCTAAACTATAATCCTTCGGAAAAATGTTAGAATTTTAAAACATTTGTCACAAGTAGTTAGTAGTGCAAGTAGTGAGTTTTAAACACACAAAATTATGATATACTAGTAGGCGGATTAATAAGAGATAGTTATGTTACTCTATGCAGATTAATTAAAGATAATCCGGTTAGAATAGACAAGTAAATTAGAAACTGTCAGGTTAGAATAGACAAGTAAGTTTGTCAGGTTACTTAGACAGATTATTTAAGACAATCAGACTACTATACTATATAGATAGGTTATTTAAGACAATCAGGTTATTATAGATAGATTAGACATATAGACATATTAACTATAGACATATTAACTAGAGGCAGCCAGGTTGGCATACACAGGTTAGTAAGAAATAGTTAGGCAAGTATTAAATAACCTGACTGTCACCCGCCCACGGCTGGTCAACTGGCAGCTTAGGTCCTGGATTTATTTCATTTGATAGCTGAACTCCTTGGTTATTATCCATGATATCTATACAACACGGGATGTGTCAGTGGTATATATAACAGTGGTCAGTGGTTATATATAACATATAAGCCCTGCATTTTTCTTTCCTACCTTACACGATAGCCCTGACTAATATTCCATCCGGATAATACCTAGCATCACGCTATTGTTATTTCAATCTGATTATCTTTCCTTGGATTGTAGAATTGTCTTGAAGGATTGTATTTTGCAAATAACGAAAACAAATATTATATAATATAATTAGATTTCCGTATAGAAACCACTTGCTTGGACCATGAAAGTTATAACTAATAAATTCTGTTAATTTTTATAAATACCATGAGCAGTAGATGGGACTTATTGTCAGCTAATAATGCATTTAAAATAACTACGCATAAAAAAAAATCTGCATTTTATGCTTACTAAAACAAATACCTAATGCTAACACTTGTTTGATCACTATTTCCCTTTGTTTATTTGTCATCATTATATTATTATTGATAATAATTAACAACTATTATTATAGTTAACTTATTATTTAACAACTATTGCACAATTAAAAAAATTGACTCTCATCGAAATGAATACTTGTTTGGTCACTTAACTTCTTTTGGCTATTTATTAGCATTATATTAGTATTATTGACATCATCCGATTACTGATACACATTTCTCTTCCCAGGTTGATCACCAAATCTCTCCCCAAAAGAGCACCTTTGAGGTATTTATTAGGCACCTTCAACCAATCCAGGATATCCCCAATCAGTAAGAATTGGAGAGAGGTTGGCAAAAAGAATCCCGGAGGAATCCATCAACTCTACGAATCGGGATGGATTTCATAAGAGGCAGAAGTTGACTAACGTCTTATTTATTCTTTATTAAAGTGTAATTAAAAATCATTTTAAAACATATACTACATGAAAAAAAATTTTTTTAGCTGAAATAATAACCCTATGTTTATTTAACATAATTTAGTAAAGAAAGATTTTTTTTTTTTTTTAGACTGTAAGTAAATGCTGTAGAACACAGATAGCGGACACGATGTACCATGAATAAATTGAAGAACACAGCTTTAACACTCATTCATGTTTATCAAGAAGATTAGTAAATGGCTTCTTCTCTTTCGGAAGCTTTTTACTTGTCTTTTATCTAAGTTCACATGGCCTCAGTAAAGGAAAAAAATGGCAAAACACTGTGACTTCGCTAGAAAGTACATTTTTAGATATAATTTATTTGATAGAACATTTAGAGAGAACAGTCCTCAGTGATAAATTGAATTGCAGCAGCACAAAAGTATAATAATATAATGGAAATTTCAATTATTATAATAAAATAGAAACAAATAAAAAATAGTTAACTCATTATATAGAAACCTATTTCATGCTTGCAGGTATGTTTAAATAATAATAAAATTTTTGTCATACAGAAAATGTAATGACCTTTTCATTTATTTGTATAATCGAAAATTAATCACGTATTACAGTTGTTGAAAATTCATGTATATTTGTAGAACTATTTAATTTTTAAATGCAATAGTTAATGCAGTTTATTATTGATATATTTTTAGGAAGATCGTTATAATTTTTTTTTTTCTGTTGAAAGTCATATATTTTTAAATTAATTTGACTTATGAATTTTATTTCGCTTACAGAAAATCAAACGACTTCTTTTGTTCAAAATTCATTCATAAGCATTGCACATAATGTAAACATGTTTTCAAATAATGTGTTCCTTATTGAGGGTTATCAAACATTTTAAATATATTCTATTACGCCTGAAATAATATATTCTATAAATGGCATAAATATATTCTAATTATAACATATTTATATTCTAGAAATAATATAATATATTATTATTCTTGTATTCCTTCAAATGAAATGAATTATTAAAATAACAACTCTTTACCTGAATAATACATATCCTCCCTTTATATGAAAGTTAAACTATATTATAATGACTAATTTGTAGTCTATTCAAATAATTTTAAGATTACACTATAGGCAGTTTTATTATTAATTATTATTATGTTATTTCTTTAAAATAAAAATTACTGATCCCTAGTCAATGTTTAAGTAATTCAAATTTAAACTCAATATAGTTTTATTCTTTTACTAAATTCAGTAATTTTTACTTTGATATATAAGACACTCTATGAAAACTAAATAATTAATTACGCAATTTGAAATCATTTAACTAGAATAGTGGCTACTTCATATAATATTAGTGTCTATTTAAATAAATTATGATACATAATAACCTCTTGGAAAGTCATTTGAAATAAAATGAAATTTAAAATTTCTCATATCAAGGATATTTTTTTAAATTAAAAATAAAATACAAATAAAACAAAATTCTTTAATTTATATCTGTATTGTACTAAAACAGCTTTGAATTAATGAAATTGAATTGAATTTGTAATTTTAATTAGAGTAATTCTAATTTTAATAAAAAAAAATTTTATATTCATAATCTAGTCTGCAACAGACTAATTTATGACATTAGATTTGTTTAATCATTATCAAAAATACTTTATCATCAGATATAAATCTTAATTACAGTAGTTCTGTGAAAGATCAGGAATCATATATTACAAAGCGAAAAAAAAAAAAATCATTAAAATGTTGATAAAAGGCTCTTTAAAGATAATGAAGTTATATAATACACGCAGCGCCATCTTGTTGATTGTGAATTAACTAAGTATTAATTTCAGCTATGTTTTAAAAACTTCATTTAAAAATTACTTATGAATAGAATTGTTTCAATAAAAATCCTAACATTTATTTTTAAGAAAATTATTTTGTCACCTTTTCAGGGTTCTTTCAGGACTGCATATATTTTCGTTTTCTATTTTACCTTTATTTTATATATGTATTATTCCATAAATACGTATAGCGAATATATAAATAAGTATTTCATAGATTTCTTATAATAGAAAAAAACTTATAAAGGAAATAAAAGCGGATGAACACAATGCTTGTTAAATTATAATTAAATTTGTAAAACAAAGTTAAATTTACGTATATTTTATAATATTCAAGCTATCAAAATTAATTAAAAACCGCCAAACTAGTTCAACAGATTTTTTTACAATTTTTAAAAAAAATGTTGATTTTTATTTAGAAAGTATGGGGAAACTTCAATTCAATTCTTTCAATTGTATGCGGTATGATATTGTATATTTACTTTCCGAATATATTTTATAGTAATGAATAATTTTATCAAGAATACAATGATTCTTTACTGGGGAAAAATATTAAATTAAAAAAAAAAAAAAACGGTTTCTTTCAATATGACCATAATACCTACTCATAAAATAATTCTATTAAAAAAATTTCAGTTCCTAACATACAGTAGTTTCTTGGATTCCGCAGATTATAAGTTAAAAACTTTAAAATTTCGTATTGCAGATTATAGGCCGTTACGTATGATTTGTAGACTTTGTTTTTATTTAATGAAATTTCCTGAAAATCACGTCAATAAAAAGCCTGACTCCCGATATAGTGATATCATCGCAGCTAGCTTGAAGGATGTCTGAGGTATGAATCCGCTGGCGGCGTCCCTTGCACCTACTGCTCTTAAAAAAGGGGATATTTGATGGCCATTGTAACAATGTGTGTAAAGCGTCTGTCATCGGTAGTCGGTGAGAAATTTATAATACATGATATGCAAATGGGGGACTGTTAACCCCAAAAGCCCTCGCTAAAGGCAATGCCCCCTCGTCATCCATCTGTGGGATGTTAATAGCATACATAAATGGAACACGGAATTCACTGCCGTGTAGAAATGCTTTTAAATTAAAAAAGGCACAGAAAAATTCCGTCCATTTTTTTTTTTTCTTTTTAGTTGAAAGGATATCCTAATTGTAAAAAAGTTAACCCTAATTGTAAAGAATGAAGCATAACAATCACGGAGGATGGAAAAGAATCTAATTTTTTAAAAAATTAGACAAATTGCAATGCGCATCCCTAATTGGTGCATGCTACGGATGAAACGAACAGTAGCATGATGAAGAACAGATGATAACAAGATGAAGAACAGATTTACAGAGAACCGAATCAATAATTGATTTGGATTCCGGATCAAGATGCTAATAGGAAGATGTTTTGTAATTTTTTTACCATGGTTGTAAAAACACCATATCAAAAAAAACAGTTGCGGATAATATGAGTTTTTTTTTAATGAAAATAACGCATTCGCATTATACGAATTAATAATGTAGACTGGCATGCTTTAAACGTAATACATTTCGGTAAACTCAGTAATTCAGTAAAAAATGTAATAAACTGCATCTAAAAATTAAAGCAAATTGTTGATGTGAAATCGGAAAAATATTATCTTACTTGTGATTTTTATTTTACAGTTTACTTGACTCCAAAACATTCTATATATTTAAAATATTTAAGTCGTATATTACCTTTAATTTTTTTTTTTAATTCAGAAAATTGCTAACCGATATGAATTAAAGCTGCAATAATTTTTTAAATCTGAAATTAATGTTGAACAACATATATATTTTGCAATAAAATATAACAAGCAGACCTTAGAAAAATATTTTATATATTAACCATGTTATAAAAGTTTGCTTCAAGTTTAATTAAGCATTTAGCATTAGAAAATATACAAAAGATTTACTGAAAATTAGATCTGAAGTGCGCCTTATTGATCCGAATGAGGTAACAATTTTATTATACGTAATTCCCAGAATGTGTTTGTCATTTATAAAAACATAATAATAAATTCCACAATATGTTCCTTTCCAATATGTTAAATTCCTGTTCCTTTTCATCTTGATTTATCCGAAAATCATACCCCAAAATACAGCGAATATCTAGAACGTGATATTGAATGCTCAGAATGGTTTTCAAATTATGCACAGATGCAGAATTTTGGAATTGGCACCTTCTTCCACAAATCTCCTCATCATCTCCTGATATCTTGTTAGGTGAATGAGAAAACCTGATGCCGCATATTCATGGCAATATCGAAACTGTGAAAATCTGCTTAACAATTCTCATAGTATTCAACAAACCTCAACAGTACCGATCATGCATAAATGTGATATCCTGAAAACAAGAAAAAGTCTTTAAATTTAGGATTGAAAATCCTCCTCAGCAAATCATGATGCTATTGTAAGATGAAAGGAATTCACTATCAATTGCCTCATTCAAAAAATATGGCCCTAAGATGAGCAGACAGTTTTTGAGGTTGAAACAATTTTTTTACGAATTTTACGAGAGTTTTCCTTATCCAGACCAGAAAACAGAGAACCTGCCATTGTGCAAAAATCCTTCTCCAGGATGTTTCAAACTACCATTCAAAATTTCATCAACTACCATTTTAACAAAGAACTCAACCAAATGTCCTTCATGTTTTTGTATGATTATCAATATAATGGAATAAGACTCAAAAATGGATTCCAACTAAGATCGCACGTCGCAGAAAGTCCACCAATCAGAAGCCTAAGTGTGCAGGAGATCCAGCTTTTAACTGGCTGACATTCTGCAACATGCGATCGTTGTTTCTCTAGTAGGAATCCACCTTGTGAGGAATGAATGTTACCTGCACGAGAACCACATCTTTCTTAAACCTCATACAGTTATTCCAGTTTTCTTTCAAATGCCTTCATCATTTTTGCATAGAGTAGAAGGGGCATTAGATATATTTGTCAATTCTTCTTAATGAAAAATTATTTCTATCAAAGGAATAAATTGATAGGTAAAGCTCTTACTCTTGCAATGAGGATTTGATGTCCCCACAAGTAGTGACGTGAATAATGTCAATGGTATATGATGCAATAAAATGGTATTTTTATATGGTTCATTTATACAAATAAATGTCAGTGCGCTCCATTCATCGATGAAGTTAATTAACGAAAATTTGTATAAGGTAAACATAAAATAACAAGAGATTTGTTATTTGAATGATCTGTAATTAAACATTTCATCTTGTCTAGAACTGTCTAATATCCATCTGAAGTGAAAAACCTATTTTTATAACCATATATATTATATATTTTTTTAAACCTATTTTTTATTACATATTAAAATTAATTGGAGTGGTTTTTTTTACATATGGCGTAGCTAGTATTATTAGTAGATGAATCAGACTGACTACTATTTCGTGTGAAACAACTGCCCTTAGGTCTTGATGTTTATGATGTGTCATTTTGTAGAACAGCGAAAAATATAGTTTGTTTTTAATACCCAAGTAATTCAAGTATAGTCTTTCCCCTAATTTCAAGTATAGTCTTTTCCAAAATATATTTTTACAGTAAAATAATTTATTTGATTTATTAATATATTATTTTATAATTTATTTCAGTTTTGAATTCTCAGATTTTTCAGGATTGAAATATTAGAAATAATAATAAATAACAATGAAAAATATACAAGTATTAATAGAAATAGCAATAAAAATAATTGAATCCATTCACAAATTTTCATTTATCGTATCAAATTTTTATTGTCTTTAGATTATGACTTTATTTAATCAACAGATCTTGAATATATAATGTCAAGAGAAGGCTAAATGAGCTTTTATAAACAAAACTAATTTTTGTCATTATTTTAAAAAAAAATGTCAATTTTAAAGCACATATCGTTAAAATCACGAGAAAAAAAGGTTTATTTCAAATAGGAGTGTTTGGCAGGAAAGTTTCTTAGATACACGAAGCGTTTATTTTCTTTTAAATAATAATTGCTCTTCCTTTTTTGGGGGGAGGGAGCAGGGACGGCGTCTCGAAGCTCATACCAGAACAACATCATGCTCACACATGATAATAAAAAGAAAAAAAAATAATAAAAATTACATATGAAGCTATTATAAAAATTTAGAGGGGAAGGGGGTTAGAACATTAATCTAAAAAAAGAAGATTCACAACTAAATTTATGCACAAATAAAGTACAGAAACACAACTTATGCACATCAATATTATTGACAGGTCCTGATGGCCGAGTGGCTAGCGCTCTGGCGCTCGGTGCCACAGGTTTCGAGGGGAGTTAGAGTCCCGGCGGTGCCATGGATGTTTGTAATGGTTCGGAATCTACTTTAACTCGTAGGTCCCGGTCTAATATGGTCGTAGAGCTTTGTGACTTTAAGCTACACGCACCTCCTAGGTAGTGCTAAGTGAATAACGTCGGTGCAGCGCTTGCTTTAAAGCAGGGGTGTCCAAACTTTTTCGGTCGCGGGCCAAAAAATGAAAAAAAAAAGTTTGGCGGGCCAAGAAAAGTTTTTGCTAACATTTTAAAAACAATATACAAGTATTACAATTTAAATATGTTAATGAGCAGAATGAAATCGAGATTTCATTTTTAAAAAGTTCCTTATAGTGAGGTTCGAAGTGAGAACCTCACTATAAGGAATCACAAATGCTCATCTGTCAGTCTACTTCTGAAATAATTCTTTCCAAGATTCATAGTTGAAAACACTTGTTCACATATATCAGATGAAGCAAACACCGCACTGATTTTCCGGCCGTGATATATTGAATTTCGGAAACCTACTTTCGATATTGATTTGTAAAACTCTAACTTTGGCATATTTAGAAACAACTGCTTGAGATGATTGTTAGAATGTAACTCAATTAATTCAACTTGAAAATCCTTTCCGATTGAAAGCTGTCTGTGCTTGCTATTTCCGTCGATTTAGGTTTTGTAGAACAAAAATAGAGAAAGTAAAAAGATCATTAGTCCTTTGAAAAATGGAAGAAAAAAATAATATTTAATCAAAGTAGAAAAGGAGATGGATATATTATGTATAAATTTATATTTCTTTTAATTTGCCTCGGACCGGAAAATTAAAATTCTATCCGCGGGCCGGATAGAATCTTCCGGCGGGCCGGATTTGGCCCACCGACTGTAGTTTGGAGACCCCCGCTTTAAAGTATCAAAGACAAGTGTCTAAGTGTTTGCCAGTTGCATTAGATAAAAAAAATATATTATTGACAGAAATGTACAAGTTCAACGAAGCTAAAAAAGAAGGATTTCATTTCTACAAATGATATAAAAGCAACAAGAGTAGTCTTGCTTAAGAGACTTTCTATTGACATGAATGAACATGTTCCCTATTTTTGCACTTCTCCAATAGCCCAATTGAACAATTAACTGGATATGAGAAAGAATCTAAAACGGTATTCATCACATGACCTGATAAAAAATTGAATAATTTTGAAATCACGGGATAAAAAGAGATTACACTTGTTGCATAAGAAAGAACTTTTTATTTTCTTTTGTGCTGTTTTAATAATATTCATTTTAACAGTGTTTCACTCATTTATGCTTAACTATCTCATTGACATTAGACACATTAAAACTGAGATAAACTCAAGCTCCAAAATTATAAAAAAAAAACTTTAGAACTCGTTTTAAAATGGCTTTTAAGTTATTCCGAGTTTAAAATAGACTCGTGAATATCACACCAGCATAATAAGCTGAAAATCAAATGAAATAGATAACATTACGAAATTTTATTCAGAACTTATTTATTTGTTTTAAAGTTCTAAAGAAAATCAAATATATCTATGAGCTGTAAATAATGGTCTTTGGAGATATGTCGCATTTAAATTTTCATTAATTAAGGCCATTTACTTAATGAAAATCACGTACAACTTATCAATAAACGAAGTACGATAACAATATTAACTATATAATTATATAACTTGCATAATATTAACTATTAAACGAATTTATTGCGACATTTGAGAATAAAAAAACGTTCTTTTTTTTTTATGCATATATAAACGGTTTCATTTGATAACATGAGCGCTTTCGAGAAATCTTTTTAGGACATCTTAGACTTTAATTTATTTTTTTGAGTTTAAAATGTACATTTAATTGTGAATTTAAATGAGCTGTTTATGGTATTTATATAATTATTCTTTCTCTTTGAATTCTGAAGTTGAGAATTTTGCAAAATTTCGGTTAAAATAATGATAATAAATGAAAATTATAAATTTTTATTTGCAAGCGTATTTTCAATTAATATATCTACATTAATTGAAATTAGCGTGAGGTATTTTTGAAAATAGATCAAATTTAATCGTAATACAGCGATAATTTACATTTAATATTTATGAATCTAATAATGATGTATAATTTAAATAATCAATTATTAAAAAAATTCAGAGAACGTTGAGAAATTTCAACGTTCAGAGAAATGTTGAGAAATTTCAAAAGCAATATCAAAAATTGAATAGCAAACAAATAACTAAGAAATAATAAAATAAAAATCAAATGAAATAGATAATATTAACGAAATTTTATTTGAATAACTATTTGCTTTAATTTTTTAAAGAAAATCAAATATATTTACGAACTGTTAATAATGGTCTTTGAATTGTACAACACTTAAATAAAAAAATATTACTTTTAGATATGGTTGCGTTAATGCATGCAAAGGAAATATATTTTATTTCAATTATTTGATTAATTAAATACCATTATATTTTAATTTAAATGTTTTTAAATATGATTAAAAGAACTGGAAAGTAATGAATTTTTAGTTTGACTCATTAGTTTTCTTCTGATTAATGAACATCAAGATTAAAAATTTATCTTTAAATTAACTTTTTCCTGTTCTAATGAAAAATAAATTCCCTTCATATGTAAAAAAATTATAAGTGAATTTATTTATTAATTTTTGCTATAAAATCATTTCACTATGTAATAAAAAGGTATTAGGAGAATATGTTACAGTCCTTATAAATTTTTTTGTTCATTACTTTTTGTGTTTTCAATTAGTACACTTTTTAAGATATGCAGACAAAATGATTTTATGATAAAACATGACAAACATATTTTAGTAATAAAATTTGAACTAAACCATTATTTTGGATTATTAATTAACTTCTTACGAATGAAGGGGAAACTAAACAATTCTTATCCTAATGAAGAGTTTTTTCCAAATGAAATTCAGAAATTATTTATTATAAGATTTTTTTTTTTAATTAGTAAGCAAGATGGAATTTCATTTTTAACTTTAAAAAATAACAAGTTCAGTATTATTTTTGGAATACAATATTTTTTAAACAAAAATCATTAAATAAATTTTTCCAAAGTTATTTTTTTTTTCACTAGAATAATAACTCAATGAAGTTAGGTATTTTATAAAATGAGAAAAACCTATGTTATAAATCTCACTTGAATAAAAGAAAAAAATTAAAGTGTTTTTTTCCCCCAATTCATTAATAATATGGAATTCCTTTAAAGTTATAGCTATTAATCTGAATTTTTGGGAATAAATTCATCAAATACTAAGATTAACTCTCACTGAATTTTTTTTTTTTTTAATAATTTATCAAACAAAAAAAGAATTTAATATATTTCATGTTTTATACGATATGTGGAACAATTATTAAAATTATTTCAAGTTTTCTAAAAAAAAAATTAAACTAAAGTCTTTTTTACTGCTAAGTACTTAAATAAGTTTTTAACATGATAAATTTTGAAGATTATAAACAAAATAAATTAACTTAAACCAATTTTAATAATAAAAGCTAATAATAAATATTCTAAGTTACAATAATAATAAGATTATTTTTCATATATATATATGATGATAATAAAATAGATAAAAATATGATTGTTTATAATATTACATATAATAATATAATTATTTTCATATATATGCAATCAATAACAAAGTTTCAAGAATAAAAAATATCTCTTTAAAAATTCTATCATTATTAAAATTATATCAATTATTAAATTATGAGATTTTCCAATATTTATTACATTTTCCTCTTTGTACATTTATTGCAAAACTCAAAATATTCTACTAAATTAATGATAAATATAAATTAATTACAGTCACTACATAATATCATTTCGATTTGAAGACATTTCTTACAAATTTTTGATACAAAAGTAGTTTAAATGGAAACATACATTTTAAATTTTATTCATGCGTTTTTAGATTATATCAAAGTTTACAAAATTAAAATAATAATAATAATAATAATCGTTTCATTTTTAATAAAACTTTAGAAATATCAAAAATTTTATACAGCCAGCATAAATCCATCCCAATAATTTTCCATTGCTTGCAAAAAGATAAGCTATGATTATTTTGATAACTATAATAAATGTAATAGTAATGAATTCTATACATGCAGGCACTGTTGCGGAACAAAATTTCATAGTGAATTTTCCTGTTCTTTAATCAAATTTTGCAAAACTAGAGATAAAATTCGCAAAACTTTCAATATTATTAAAGGAAAGAATTCGATTTTTGAAGATATTTAGATGTGCTCCATGAATTTTAACAGAAAGCCAGTACAGAAGGCTGGAATATTCAAAATTATTAAACAATATTTCTACTATTTTTCATGCCACTACAGATAGCAATCAGTTACATTTAAAAAAGATAAAAGCATTTTTTTCAACACATTTATTCAAAAATAAAATATCAGTGGTCATAGCTTTCTCGAATTAGGAATAACCAAAACGCATTCTATGCGTCTCTGATAAAAATATTTATTACATTCTTCTGAAAGTTTTAATATAAATATCTTGTTATAGATTCGAGCTGAATCAGAAGATGATAATAAGTTATACAGTTAATAATCAATTATATTTAGCAGTGATAAACAGCAATCCTCATTTTGAAAAAAATACCTTTAAAAAAACCAAAATATCAGGAATCATAGTATTCAGTATTGAATTGCTCACCAGTCATACGAATTTTAATCCAGTTATACGAATTTAGTCGGTTGAGTCAAGAACATTAAAAATGTATTCTACACTATCACTTAAATCAGTGCTTATTATAATGTTCTGACAATCCCAATACGAGTGTCATATCAAAGATTGGCATTGAGTCAAAAGAAATTGAGCGTTTTAAAGAAGCTGAAACTAAAATTAAAATATGGTAAAATGCACCACACACTATAGTATCTCTTTTTATATTTAAATCGAATATATAACAAAAATTTAAATAAATTATGGATTACACTAGAAAAAATCCATTTACCTCGTGTTATTTAATTTAAAAATAAAAAATACTAATTATTAATAATTTGCCATTATTTTAACTGATGAAATAATAAGATAAAGAGCCTGATTTCAGTTTTTTTAAATTTAAAAAAAAGAGAGGATATATTTAATGAAATTATGATAGTAATAAAGAAAGTTAGTATTAGCAATAAAATAAAATTTTGAGAAAAACAACTTACGTAAATAAAATCGTGAAAACAAACAAGCATGTTACTAACAAAATCAGAACAAGTTAAGATGTTCCGTTTGGTGAAAGCAAATAGTTCAGGTTAAAATAAGGGGGAAAAACTTGTATTCTAACGGCTTCTTTTTTAGAACATTTTGTGCACATATATGCATACGTTACATATATAATGCTTCCTAAGTGTTAATTAAATTACTAACTTAGATGATAATCAATTATATTTAAAAGTGATGAAAAGTAATTCTCAATTTGGAAGATATTTTCAAAACCATAATATCGTTTATCAAAGTATAATATCAGTTTTCTGGGTGTAGTTTGAGCAAGGAATAACCAAATATTCCAAAATAACCAATATTCTACACATCTTTTTACATAGCATTGTATTGCAATTTCAGTATTAATAGCATATGATATATTAAAATTAAATCAGGCGATAATAATTAATTATTCAGGTAATAATCAATAATATATAAAAATAATTTTTAAAAAAAAACAATTCTAATTTTGAAAAATATATTTTCAAAAAAAAACAAAATATCATTCGTCATAGTTTCCTGAACATAATTTGGGTTAGAATAGCCAAAATGTATTCTACGCTTCAGATATAAAAAAACTTTATTATATTCTTCTGATAATTCTAACATGAATAGCATATCATAGATTCTAACTGAGTTTGAAATAAGAATCAGTTAAATGCATATTGATCAATTATATTTCGAAATTTGGAAAAAAAAAAAACATGCATTAGTGAGTGGATAGCCAAAAATAATTTCTTCTTAGACTAATAATAAGATAAAGTACTTTAGTACTTAGAAAAAACTTAGGACTTTAGTTTTTTTAATAAAAAATAAAGACATTTTCAGGAAATTCGACACTTTTACCGAATGATTCATATAGGATTCCTCAAGATGAGGGTGGAACACTATTGAATTATAAAATGAGTGATTTTCATTTGAATGTGGATTTTCTGAAAATTAAATTCAGAAAATAATATGAGAAAAATAAGGGGGTGCATTGCCACTCACCACCACCTGGATCCCCTTCCCCTGGCCCTGGGCTGCCCTGCCTCGACGAGAAGAACGACCAGAGAGATGAGCGAGAGGACAGCTCGGAGGGAGCACAGTATCATCGTCGTCTGCCGACTGCTCGCACTCTGCCAGCGCCTTCCGTGCCTCGGCCCCACACCCCCGCTTCGCCCGCCTGCCCCGCGGGAGCCCCCTCCACACCCCGGGCATCTTCCGCCGCTCTCCACTTATGAGAATTTACACACTCAGCCTGCTATTGGCAGGAAGAAATACATCGTCTGCTCTTATAACAATGTTATAAACGAGGGTATGGACTTATAGTTTGCATTGAAAAGGGGAAAATCCAGCCAAAATTCTTTATCAACCAATTGCCCAGGAAATTATGCCGGAATAATGATAGGAATTCCACCCCTTAACGGATCGTCCCGAGTATATTCGTATCTCATAATTGTACATATTTTTTAACATCCCAAATTAACTCGAACGAAAATTACTTTTTAATTCTTGACTAAAAGGAGTATGTTGGTCTAACTTGCATTATTTTAAGGATAACACGATTTCATTCATGATGTCATACATATCATCAATGACTCAATGTTCTACTTATGAATCGGAAGTTGGCGGTTTAATACGATACACAATTTTTTAACTTCTTAACAGATTGTCTTGTATTATTTTAAAGGAAAACACGATTTTATTCGTGATGCCATACATCTAATCAATGACTCGATGCTCTACTTATGAGTCGGAGGCGATTTAATACGATACATAATTTTTTTTTTTTTTAACTCTAAACGGATTGTCCTGAGTATATTCGTATCTCATATTTATATATTTTTTGAATACCCCAAGTTAACAGGAACAAAAATTACTATTTTAATTCTGAACTCAAAGATTTACGTTGAGCTAACTTACATTATTTTTTAAGGAAAACAGGATTTCATTCGTGATGTCATACATCTAATCAATGACTCGATGTTCTACTCATGAGTCGGAAGTTGGTGATATAATACAATACATAATTTAACTTCTTCATGGATTGTCCCGAGTATATTCGTATAGCATATTTGCATATTTTTGAATACCCCAAGTTAACTCGAACGAAAATTACGTTTAATTCTGGACTCAAGGTAGTATGTTGGGCTACCTTGTAAAAGTATGCATGTTGGGCCACCTTGTAATCACCTTGTACCTATTTAAAGGAAAACACTAATTCATTCGTGATGTCATACATCCAATCAATTCGTATTCAGATTTAGTTTTTGTATCTCATATTTGTATATTTTTTTGAATTCCCCAAATTGACTCGAACGAAAATTACGTTTTAATTCTGGACTCAAAGTAGTATGTTGGGCCACCTTGTAAAAGTATGCATGTTGGGTCACCTTGTAATCCTCTTGTACCTATTTAAAGGAAAACACTAATTCATTCGTGATGTCATACATCCAATCAATGCGTATTCAGATTTAGTTTCGTATCTCATATTTGTATATTTTTTGAATTCCCCAAGTTGACTCGAACGAAAATTACGTTTTAATTCTGGACTCAAAGTAGTATGTTGGGCCACCTTGTAAAAGTATACATGTTGGGCCACCTTGTAAAGTCCTCTTGTACCTATTTAAAGGAAAACACTAATTCATTCGTGATGTCATACATCCAATCAATTCGTATTCAGATTTAGTTTCGTATCTCATATTTGTATATTTTTTTTGAATTCCCTAATTTGACTCGAACGAAAATTACGTTTTAATTCTGGACTCAAAGTAGTATGTTGGGCCACCTTGTAAAAGTATGCATGTTGGGCCACCTTGTAATCATCTTGTACCTATTTAAAAGGAAAACACTAATTCATTCGTGATGTCATACATCCAATCAATTCGTATTCAGAGTTAGTTTCGTATCTCATATTTGTATATTTTTGAATTCCCCAAGTTGACTCGAACGAAAATTACGTTTTAATTCTGGACTCAAAGGAGTTTATTGGTCTAACTTGCGTTATTTTAAGGATAACACGATTTCATTTATGATGTCATACATATCATCAATGGCTCAATGTTTTTACTTATGAATCGGAAGTTGGCCATTTAATACGATACATAAATTTTTAACAGATTGTCCCGAGTATATTCGTATCTCATATCTGTATATAATTTTGAACATCCCGAGTTAACTCGAATGAAAAATACTTTTAATTCTAGACTCAAAAGGAGTATGTTGGGCCACCTTGTATTATTTAAAGGAAAACATGATTTCATTCGTGATGTCATACATCTAATCAGTGACTCGATGTTCTACTTATGAATCGGAAATTGACGATTTAATGTGATACCCAATTTTATAACTTCTTAACATATTGTCCCGAGTATATTCGTATCTTACAATTGTATATTTTGCTCATTTGTATATTTATATATTTTTTTGTGTGTATGTCAATTCTTTACAGTCATAATAGACTGGAGCCTGATGGCCGAGGAGCTAGCGTCTTGGCTCTCGGTACCACATGTTTCGGGTTCGAATCCCGGTAGTGTAGTGGTTCGGAATCCACTTTAAGCCGTAGATCCCAGTCTCATATGACCGGGATCTAGGGAGTCACAGAGCCCAATCAGACTTCTTCTCACCCACATCATTCCCAAACTATAAAAGGGCCAGCACAGCTCTAGGCACAGTGGTGTGGTGTAGTAGCAATAATAGACTGGGTGGTCAGAATAGTCTCTAGCGTTCTGACCCCGAGCGCCAGTCCTCGGCCATCAGGACCCATGTAACTTGATCGCTTTTCTATTATTCCTTTTTGAAAACCATCAGTCCTTTTTTTTTTTTTCAATGCAACTTGTTCTAAGAAAAGTTTTATTGAATGCATAAAAGCATTCCACTAGAACAATTGTAAAGTTGTAATAATAATAACATTATATATAAATCCATTCATTATAATGTTTTATTACATAATTTCAATTACTTAATTATTCGTCTTGTCAAAACATTTGCTATAGGAAATGCTAATTTTCAACTTTGATCATTTTTTTTCTCTTACTCTTTTTCTGAAAATCATCAATCATTTTCAGGACATCCAGTGTTTTGAAAGGAAGTTATGTTGGATGTCAGAAAAGAGTACTTCACAAACGTGGCAGATATTAAATATTTGTAAAATTATAATAATAATAACAATAATGAAAATTCATTTTTCATGATATTTTATAGAAAAATTTCATATAATTAAATGCACATCATGTCAAAAACATTTAATGCAAAAATTACTTTTCTTTTTAACTTTGATCATTTTCCTATTAATCCTTTTTGGAAACTACCGGTCTTTATTTATTTATTTAATTATTACAGTAGAACCTCTGTAAGTCGAACTTCAAGGGAGATGCCAAATAATTCGAATTATAGAGTTTTCAACTTGTGGAGGATTTCGACTTACGCGGATTTTGTAAGAAATATTCGACTCGTAGAGGTTTAGACTTTCTAACTTTTTTGAGCTACAGTGGTAAAATATATAAAAATTCAAGCTACAGAGGTAAACATGTTTATTTGCAACTTAAAAGTTATTTTATGTACGACAATAAAAAATCAAAATAATTCGAAACAACCTTAAAATTAAAAATATTATGTATTAAAAAGTCAGTTACTATTATTATTATTATTATTATTATTTTTTTTTTGCTTTTTAGACAATTCGATCGTTCATTATCTATAGCATTATCTAAGCTAGAAAGAGCAGAAAATTCTTTTTCTTCCGAGTTGCTAGTTTACTCTATTAACAATATTATTCGTATACTGTTGTTAAAATAGATGTGTATTACAGTAAGACCAAACTACTTCTGATTTTTTTGCAATCGACGACAAAGATTTGCTTCGCTAGAGTTCAAATGAAATCAATAGCAATAATGAGAATTATAAGAATAAGAATTATAAGAATAAGAATTATAATAAAATATTTCATAGAATTGGTTATTCTATTTACTGTCCACTCATAGATTGTTTTCTAAGAAACAATGGCGTGCATTGTCGGCAAGTCCTTAAAGTCTGTAACTTATTTTTCTTCGAGCGATAGAGGTAATTAGTTTCAAATGATCGAGTTGTAAAGGTTGTAAAATCAAACATTGCTAATGTTCGAGATACCGAGGTCAATTTTTTTCGAGTTACCGAGGGAAAATATATACCAAAATTATTTGTGGAGATTGACTAATTATTTCGACATATAGAGGTTTGAAATTTTGAGTAATGGTGGTTTTGGGGCTTGAAAATAAGGAAACAAAAATTTTTTTCGAGATTTGGTAGATTTCGACTTATCGAGTTCGACTTAAAGAGGTTCTACTGTATTATTTTTTGTTACTCGCGTCCGTGACAGCACACATACATGTCACATGTGTCTCCTGGGTGGTTCTAAATGAGAGTAACGACTATAGGTGAGGGGTATGGCTACTTGTCCCGGAAAAATGACTGTGCGCAATCCGAACTTTTAAATGAATATTCATTGGAATGGTGGTGGCCTGTCTGGCGCTAAATGCAGGGGTTATCAAAATAATGGAAACGCCTGTGAATAAAAGGGACATTTTTGAATTCGCTTCGTAAGCATTAAAATATAATAATAGTACTATTTTTTAAAATAGAAATGTGTATATTCTGGTAGTATGTGGCAGCTTTATTGAACTTCAGTAAGTCTTGGATTTATTTCAAACGCGTCAAATGTCGGACCTTTCAGACTTTCAAAGAGGCCAAATTGTAGGAACCCGACTAGCTGGAGCAAGTGTAACCGAAAATCCCAACTTTTAGGCGTTTCTAGAGATGATGAGTTAATCTAAAAAGTCATGACAGCATACACACAGCGTGGCAAGAGACCAAAAGCAGCAAAGCAAAAGAGTGAACGAAAAAGAAGCTCAGCGAAAGAGACCGATGGATATTAAAGCGAGTTATAATGTCTCAAAAGCGAACAACTGCAGAAAAAATGACCGCAGAGCTCAATCAGGCAACAAAGGATTCTCCAGTGTCCATCCTTACAGTTAGAAGGCACCTTCATAATCCAGGACATTTATGCCAGAACAGCAATTCCCAAGCCATAGCGCAACAGATGTTAATGCCAAACGTGGTCTACAGTGGTGCCACACTGACAAACCTGGTCGATTGATAAATAGAAGAAAGTAATATAGTCTGAAGAATCGTCTTTCACACTTTTCCCCTACAACAGGACGGGTGTACGTTTGGAAGACACCTTAACAAAGCGTACGATCGTAATTGTCTCCTTCAACTGTCAATCATGGGAGGTGGATCTGTCATGACTGCCGTGTCGTGGTTTTCTGCTGGACCAATCGTAACCCTGAAAGGAAGGATTCCTGGGGGAGAAGTATAATTTTAACTGACCAGGTCCATCCTATGATGCAAACTTTGTTTCCTGCAGGAGATGGAATTTTCCGGGGAGGATAATTCCACGCAGCGGGACTTGTCCAATCATGGTTTGATGAACACAGGATGAAGTTAAACATCTATTTTGGCCCATAGTTTGACCTCAATATCATTGAACCGTTATGGTTTATTTTGGAGCTCAATGCAGAATCAATATCATCCACCGGCATCTCTCCCAGGGTACTTTCACAATATCTCCATGAAGAATGGTACAATATTCACTAAAAGCACTATTTAGCACTTGCATGAATCGTTCCTAGGAATCAAGCTGTATTACATGTCAAAAGCGGTCCTACACCATACTAATAAAAGGATTATTTATAAATCATATGGTGTTTCCATTATTTTGATAACCCCCTGTACATCACTTTTCAGTAGATTCCATCACATGTTGGAATTGATGGAAACAAAAAGGGCAGATCTTCTGGCAAAAGAGTTCCAAGACAGTGCCCTATCCCTCTTAACTCTTTTAGGAGAACTATACAGGACAAAATGAAGTAACAATATATTAGTGAATTATTATCTGACACTAATGGAAACGTCTGGGGAACAATTGGGTATCACCGGAAAAAATTTAGAGGAAAAACTTGAAAAGTGGCTGTTGCCAATTTAGATTAAGAATTAAATAGGACTGCTAGGTCGAACATCTGGCCAAAAATAGAATTGCTAACTCCGATATATGCGTTTTAAGGAAGACAGAGAAAATAAATAAAAGGCCCCTTCACTTCTATGCTCAGGGACTAGACTCTAACATACAATGGAATGGCGATTTGTGTACTCTTTATTAAAGGATTAGAGAAAACATGTTCTGATCACACGGACTTTTATTATGGTGCTTCTAGTTTTTTTTTTAAATTTTTATTCTTAGAACATTTAACTTGTTTTTAACTGTTTTTAAGGCCTTTTGATCATTTTTGTTAGGAATATCTGGTCTTATTCCCATTCTAATTTTTGATTTGTTTATACGTTCTTTTGTTTCTATGGTAAATGGCCAAATTTGTATGGATTGAGTTCCAATAAAAATATTGGTAACAACAAAATTGGATACAAAAAAAAATATTTCGTAATCATGCTTTACATACTCAACAGTAAGTACAATTATTATAACAATAACAAGAAAGCTAAACTTATTACAGAAGTGAGATCTTTCACACACCTGCGCATGCAAATAAGTGATGTTGTCATTCATAAATTTTTTACTTTATCTACCATTGATAAGCCTACAGGATGAAAGTGGATA